>MU695336.1:0-37389 GCA_026770625.1 Nicotiana glauca | reverse complement strand
GGGGGGAGGCAGCGTACCGGGGATACAGAAGCTCCGCCGGCTTAGCAACTTATCCAAACCTCGCTCTAAATGGGATATGACTCTAAACAGAAGAGAAGTCACACGAAGTGCACCCTTTTCCATGATGTAGAAGACTCGGAGAGAGGAAGGGTTTCGCAACAGTTTATATATACAGTTCAGCAAATATCAAAGCGGTAAAGCATTTAGCACATATAGTATGGAACACGTAGGAAAATCAGATAAAGCCAAATATAACAATTATTCTAAGCTCGAATTCTTGAACCCTGAATTGAAATTCTGGGTTCGTGTCCCCAGCAGAGTCGCCAGAGCTGTCACACCTCCTTTCTTACACACTTCCCCGAAGGATAATGTATAAGAGAGTTTTTTCATTTAAAGTGACATTATTCGAAATGAGATTATTTATTTATCAGAGTCGCCACTTAGGATAGTTTATTTGGTGTCCCAAGTCACCGGTTTATTTTGAATCCCAAATCGAGAAAATTTTTCGATTTTCCAAGTGAAGTCTGCGAACCAGAAATTTTAACTAAGGAATTCTGTTAACCCAGGGGAAGGTGTTAGGTACCCCCGGATTTCTTGGTTCTAGCACGGTCGCTTAAACTATCATAATTGGCCTATTATCTGTTTTTTTTTAAAAAAGATTGAACGTCATCAAAAACATATCTTTGGATCGTGTCACATGAAATGCACCCGCGATCCGGAACACACTTTATTCGACGTTTTAGGATTTGGATTTGGGTCACATGAAATGCACACCCGAATTTAGGAAGGTAATATTATTAAGTACGCGCCTAAAGCAACTACGCTTTTTAACTTTGCGAGGGCCATGGAACTTTTGTTAAATGGCATGCCTCGAATTCTAAGGTTGAGTTAAAGCTAATTAAAATGAGAGCCACGCAATTATCATTTTTGTTTGGAATGGCGCACATCGAATTCCAATTTAAAGGTTTCTATACTAACTCACGAGGGCCATAACTATTTATTATCTAATTATGGCTCACCTACACTCCTTGAGTTAAAGTTAGACCATATCTTAAACAAATGAACCCAATTTGAATTAACCCAGCGGAGGAGCATCGGCCTTGGATAGGGAAGGACCAACATGCACCCTTGCTAAAGAGATTTCATGATCATTTCAGCGTAAGCTAATATGTAAACAATTTATATCACATCCACCGAATTCCAAGTAAAGATAGATGCAATAACATGAAGAATACGTCATTGCTTTTGATAATCAACGAAATTTGCTCAAGTAGTGACATACTATCTATTCAATTTAAGAAACTAAACTGTACATGGTTACTAAGATAAAATTCACTCAATCATCAGTTGAACATCAAAGTATTTACCCAACCATGCCAAATAAAGCATCACATATGTATGAGATCAAAATGAAATAATATTGTATAATTAAATATGTGTAAAGCACAAAAAATGTGATGAACAGATCATAGTATGAATCCGAGCTATGCCTTGAATATAAGATTAACGTGAATGCTGTTATGCCTTGAATATAGGATTAACGTGAATGCTGTTTTAATGCAATCATGAAATTTATCTTCTCATTTCTTCATGCTGAAATATAAAGAAAACAAACAGTAGATTTAAATCAAGTAACTACCATAATGGAACAGTTAGCAATAAAACTTATTCTGCACAATTATATATATATTTAAAGAAAACAAACATTATCATCATTTATCCAAATCTCAAGCTAGAAATTATATATGAATTAAAAAGGGCAAAAGTAGTAGAGGAAGGATTAAGAATGCACCTCAATATGACATTTTCTTCAATTTATAACGAAACTTCCGTCTTTACACTTAAAAATTGCAGGCGCAATAGCAATTGAAAATTCGAACAAGGGACCATGACTGGGACTTGGCAACTCGGCAAAATCGAATGAACTTGATTGACCTTGCAACACTCGGAAAACTCGGCTTTCTCATTTTTTTTAGGATTTAACTTATTTGGATCTTCTCCAAAAATGAAGAAGGCGATCACACGGGGCCGGGGATATTGTACCAGCGGCGGATCTGATTTTATAGAGTGTCTTAGGTGTTTGGGTGTAGGTAGTATTTTATAGGGTAGGGATTAGGTTAAGGGTATGAGCCTAGGAATTATGGGCTAGGGATTTTGGGCCAAAGACTAAAAAAAAAAAAAGGACTACAATATTTAAAAAGATGGGATAAACCAACCTATAACTAATTCCTCCTTCTAAAATTATGTATAATTATAATATAAAAATATAAAACTAATTTTAATTAATTGAACTAAACTATAAAATATAAAATTATTTTTTTATGTTTTCAAGATTAAATAGGGTACTATTTTTGTATTTTTATTTTAAGATTAAAAATGACTACAAAATATTAATAAACCTATTTTTTTTTTGTAATTTTTTATTTTCTTGTAATAAAATAAAGTAAAATAGTAAAAAATTAGTTAAAATGGCAATATTAGGCCTAAACTAAATATTTACATGCTAAAATGGGTAAAATTTTCGGGGAGGGTCAAAAATCACATGTCAACAAGTATTAAGGAGACAAGCCACTGTAGGAGACATAGTTTGTAATTGCATATGGTACATATGTACATTCAGTGACACAAAGTCCTTCATCCAAATATGAGGATTCTTTGGTTTAGATCCTTCTAACTTCTTCTTCTACAACTGAGAGGATAGCTGGTAGTTGTTGAGTAGATGGAACCTGCACTTGACCCTAATCTGAACTTTCTCCAGTTGGATGAGCCAAGACTAATTCTCCTTCACTCTCACCTGCAACATCATTGTCATGAACATCCTGATTTGTATCACTAGTCACATCTCCTATATCTGAGTGTGTCAACCCAACCTCTTGCTCACTATTGTGTCCCATATCAGAAATAGTTGGGACCCCTAACAATTGTGTATAGTCTGCAGGAACATCATACTATAGGAAGATTGGTAGACATCTATTTATTATTTGTCTAAAAGAAAAGATAGCCTCTTTGAAAATAACATCCTTGTTAACAAAGAAAGAATGATTAGTTAGGTTTAAAAGCAGATAGCCTTTCTGAGTTGCAGCATATCCCATCAATATTGCTGGTATAGATCTTGACATGAACTTGTCCTTCTTTTGAACTGCTTTGGCATATCAAAAGCATCCTAGTACTCTTATATTTTGTAGTGGAGGTTTTCTATTGTGCAGCTTCAGGAAGGGTGACACTCTATTAGTAACTGAAGAAGGCATCATGTTGATTATGTGTATTGTTGCTAGAACACATTGTTCCTAGTATTTCAAAAGTATGTGATCTTGAAATCTCATTGCTCTAGCAATCTCTAAAATATGTTTGTGCTTCCTCTCAGCTACCCCATTTTGCTGAGGAGTATATACATAGGTTCTCTGATAAATCATTTCAAGATTGCTAAACAGATCTTTGCAGGTTGAATTCATAAATTCCAATCCATTGTTTGTTCTAATGATTTTAACACACTTGTTATGTTGTGTTTTTACATAACACAGGAAGAACTTCTAGACCACACATACATCTGACTTATACTTTAGCAAAAATAACCATATCATTCTAGAGAAGTCATCCACCAAAGTTAGGAAGTATTTATTCCATCAAATGTAGGCACTCTATAAGGTCCCCATACATGTGCATGTATCAGATCAAAACATTTTGTGCTTTTAATGCTACTACTAGGAAATGAAAGTCTAGTATGTTTAGCTAATGGACATACATGACAATTGTCTACAATTGTAATAAAATTATATATTTTAACAAGAAACAACTTCTTAATACTACAAAAGATACATGCCCCAATATCCTATATCACAAGTCAATATCCTGCTTCTTCCCAGGTTCTGTAGTGTCCTTGACTGTTAGTTCTATTTTTGGATTTCTCTTATTTGTGTGAGGGATCAACATATAGAGGCCATCATATTCCTTACCAATCTCCTTCACCCTCCCACTATAGAGATCCCGAAATAGGCAAAAATCAGGATAAAAGCAACACAACATATTATAATGTGCCTCCACTACAAAATATAAGATTACAAAAGGAAAACCAATGACTAATTTGAACTTTCTCCAGTTGGATGAGCCAAGACTAATTCTCCTTCACTCTCACCTGCAACATCATTGTCATGAACATCCTGATTTGTATCACTAGTCACATCTCCTATATCTGAGTGTGTCAACCCAACCTCTTGCTCACTATTGTGTCCCATATCAGAAATAGTTGGGACCCCTAACAATTGTGTATAGTCTGCAGGAACATCATACTATAGGAAGATTGGTAGACATCTATTTATTATTTGTCTAAAAGAAAAGATAGCCTCTTTGAAAATAACATCCTTGTTAACAAAGAAAGAATGATTAGTTAGGTTTAAAAGCAGATAGCCTTTCTGAGTTGCAGTATATCCCATCAATATTGCTGGTATAGATCTTGACATGAACTTGTCCTTCTTTTGAACTGCTTTGGCATATCAAAAGCATCCTAGTACTCTTATATTTTGTAGTGGAGGTTTTCTATTGTGCAGCTTCAGGAAGGAGAATTATAATTTCCTTTTACAAAAGGAAAATCCAATTAAGGTAATTATATTGCTCTTTTCCTTCAAGAGATAGGAAAACCAAATATGGGAAGAAAATTATGGCAAACACCTAACAATGTGCCCCCTATTTGCTGAGGGAGCAGTTAGAGAACTTTTTTTTCCACATTTGTAAGATCTGTTCATATTGTTCCTTAGTAAATGTACAGGCTACTAGCTGTCTTCCTGATGAGCTGTCTCTTGAGGTTGAAGGCTGCCTCTGCATTTGTATTCCTGGCTGAGCTGAAGTCTGCATTTGTTGAGGCTTATTCTGCACCTGCATGAATGGTTGTACATGAGTATAGAAGGTTTGATTTGGAACTTCAATACAGACATTATAAGTTGCATCTCCCTCTTTCTTCTTAGACTTCAAACCTTGTGGATAACCAATGATCTTCCATCAATTCTCCTTGTTATGCCCATTCTTCTTACATAAGTCACAATAGTCACTGTAGGTTCTCTTCTGCTTAGAGTAATTTCCAGACTGTTGAGAATTGTTTGGCTGAAAGTTGGATTGGAAACCACTAGATCTGGAGGAATATAGAACAATTGACTCATAATTTTCAGCTGGAATAGGTGATGTCAATCCTAAATTTCCTATTGTGGCAGCGATAGACTTCTGGTTTTCATCATCCATAATCATATAGAATGCCTGATTGGCTGTAGGTAAAGGGTACATCAACAGTATTTGACTCCTTGCTTGAGCATATGAGTCGTTCAATCCTACAAGAAATTGATATAATATTTGTCTCTTCGTAAAGGAAACATAACCTCTAGACTTCACACAGTCGCATGGAGCATTGACTAATACTTCAAACTCATCCCAGAGGTCCTTTATCTTAGTGTATTAAACAAAAATACATAAGGTACCTTGATATAGGGTTGCAATTTTCTTGTGCAGATTGAATGACCTATATCCATTTACTTTGTCAAATTTCTCTCGCGAATCCTCCCAAACAGTCCGTGCACTAGCTCCAAATATTACTCCTCCAACGAGCTGTGGAGTTCCATCAACCACGAGAGTTCAATTGCATTGTACCTCTCCTATTGTTCCCATGGATTTTCACGAAATTTTTCCCTTTTCCATGTTCCTTCTACTAGACCTAGCTTATTTCTTCCTTGCATAGCTATCCTCATAGATCGATTCCATATAGTGTAATTGTCAGTACTTGTTAATTGAAAAGAGATCAATTGTGCTCCACTCATATTTGCAGGTCCAAGGTATAATGGATGATTGTAAGGCAAATCAACTCCAAATTCCTCATTAACTAAAGTATTTCCAATTCCTACATATACACATGTAGCGACATTAGCCGTGGTGTTGTCAACAGTATCTTCCAAGTCTATTCTGCTTTAATTGACGAGGCTTTGACTTTTTTCCGATTTATCTTTCGGAATCTCACAATTTCACCAATGGCAATGTGAATCGATTAACGAGAGAAGTGATTCATAATCTTATGGCTCTGATACCATGTTAATTATATGGATTGAGCTACACAAACCCTAACTGAGAAGAATAGAAAGAGAAGAAGGAAATGAGTTGAAGCATAAATGCATAAACTGATTCTGTTAAAATTGAAAATGGACTGTACAAACGACCCCTATTTATAGAAATGACTAACCGACTTTAGACAACTAACTAACTAATGTTAAATAGACTAAACTACCCTTAATTTGTTACACATTAAATTACCCCTCTCACAACGTTTATCTATTAGGTTAGTGGTAAGATATACATGAGAATCTATCTACTAATTCATAGAAAATAAAAGATTAAAAATTTCACAAAACTTATAAAAAAATATATAATAAAATTATTTAGTTTCAACGAGTTCCGCTAACTTTTTCTATATACGCTCCGAGAGGTGCAAACATTAATGATCTAGACTCTAAATAAGAATAAGAAGGGTAAGGCCATCTCCAATGGTACTCTATTTTTTGCACCAAATCCAAATTTGGTGCAAGAAATAGAGTAAAATTGCTCCAATAGTACTCCATTTGTTGCTCTATATTTGGTTTAATAATATTTTTTTTTATTGTTGAACTTTTAATTAATTATATATTGTGTATATAATTAACTTTTATATTAAGATTTTTATAATTTTAATTTTATATCCAATTTTTTGATATATTAATTTTTGTATATATTATATTTATATAAAATTATAAGTTAATTTTATTATTGTTATAATTGTATAAATAGAAATATAACCATTATTTAAAAATAACAATACATAAAATGAAAATACATTATAATTAAAGTACATAAAAGGAGGATACATTAAAATTGAAATTACATTAAAAACATAAAACATAAGTTTAGTAATCCCCTATGTCATTTCCAGGTGCGCCATAATTATCAAAATACTGAGTGAACGGGGTAGAAGATTGTTGTGATTGTGATTGTTCAAATTGTTGCAAAAATTCACGAAGATTTGGATCTTCAATGGAATTCAAGTTCGTCAATAAAATTTTATTTTCTTCTTTGTATTCTTTTTGTCTCGAAGTTTCATTTCTTGAGTTAGTTGCCTTGTCCATCGCCTCAACAATCCAATTATTTTCCGAGTGCACCATTTTCATGTATTATACTGCATAACATGATAATTGAGGACGAACGTGATCTTAATGTACTAATTGAAGATGCGCGTGAATGTCCAGCTCTTACTGTAGAAATGGTAGTAGATCAAGATCACCGATTTGAACAATTTTTAATTCGACACAAAAAAATTAAGGATAAAGATGCGCATTTCGCACTTCGTAATGCATTAATCGAGCATTTATGGAAGAATAGAGGCAAAAATTAAATATTTATGTGGTACTTAAATTAAATTTGACTATGAGTAATTGTTGGTGATGCCCTAACAAATCCAAAAACGAGTCACAAGATTATGACTCCAGTCGTGAGCAAATCAATTGCGGAAATTTCAACAACAAAACGGAAAACAAGAAAAAGAAAAAGAAAAAGAAAAAGGAAAAAATCTGAGCCAGCTTGGCCAAACGGTCACCACGACTTAACACCGACTCCTCCGCCCCGGACCACACCTTCCAAATTTACCGTTAAAACGAGAGGCCAATCTCTTAACTTCCCTCTTTTTCACAGTTGACACTCTTCTACAGGGACTTATACTTTTATCCCTCTCTCTCATTTCTCCTCTTCCCCATAAACCCTAGCTAGTTCTTCATTCAATCTATTGGGAAGAAAATATGCAAGCAACTTCTGTTGTATTCAATACCAAGCCTGTTCTAGCTCCAATTCATGTATACAACGACTCTAAATCGTCTTTGGTGGTAACATCTCAATCCAATTGGGTTCATCGGAAGAGGAGTATTAAGTTGCGTTCTCATAGGCATCCTCAAAGTCGGGCTAACCTCATCCGCAATAAGGTATCGGTTACTTTTTTCTTTATTTGTGTTTTTTATCAGTTGACTTTTGTTGCTTCAAAATTAAGAAAGTTTGTATTAAGACTTCTTGGTAAGTATTGACCGGGATTTTCTTTTTCTTGTTTATTGCATATTTTAATTAGCAAAAGTAGTAAATAGCACTGGTTTGTCACATAGTAGTCATCACTATGTATTATCACTCTATGTTTCTTGAATTTTCTGCCTCTGGATTGATTCCTATGCTGAATTGATTGATATTTGATTAAAGGCTTGTTTGATTTATATTGTGAAGTTGATATTTCTGATTTTCATGTAAAGCGTTCTATATAGTGATTCCAATTTTCCATGTTTTTGTGATACTTAACTTTCCAATTAAGTGACAACTGGCTATATTGATTAGTGCATCAATTTATCGTTCTGTTCTTTAGTAGGTATAACAAGTCCCAACCATGTCCATGGCTCTTTTTACAAAAGCTACTTTTTCCCATCAGAAAGAGAAGTTAGAAAACTGCAGCATTTGAAGATATATATATATGCCTGGATATGGCTTTTGAAACCATTTTGGCTTCTCGATCGTCTTGCAGCGGTAGTAGTTTGGTATACATTGGGTTGCATGTTGCTCATCCATACAGACTTACTTTGTGACAAATTCCTACAAGACATTATTATTCGATATGTACCTTCTAAATGAAAATGCAGATGATGATACAAAATTTTGGACATGGAAGACAAGTCAAAATATTTCAAACTTGAGGGAAATGAATGATTGGTCTTTGTCAAGTTTTTATTTTGTTGCATTCTGTTTAATTTTCGTCTCTTTTTCTGGGGGTTTCTTACTTCTTTATGTCAGTGACATTGTCTCTGTTAATCTTGTATCAGCTCTGTTAGTTTCTTTTTCTTAAGTTGCAGAGTGTACAGGGAAGATGTCTTCATCAGAATGTGGAGCAATTACACAGAGCCAATATTTTACACCGGAGGCAACCTGTTTCGTGCTTTCTCTATCCTCAAAGGAGACAAATTGTTATCAATAAACTGAAAAATGGTGTATTTTTGGACAAGTCTACCTTTCAACTGTCAAAGCAGCCTTGTGGTGATTTCTGTGTAAGTTAGCCTTTAGCAGTATTCGTGGTGGCCTTTAAGTTGTTATATGATGGTTTAAACACTTGATAAATCTGTAATTGTGGTCATTGAGGATTAAATGGCCAATCAAATATTCCAAGGTTCATTAACGGTGTGGGACTTTTTTTAAATTAGATAAAATATCTGTTGAGCTTGTCTTATTGGACTTGCTTTTAGCATTGTGATTATTGGTTGGAATTTGAAATGGTTACAGCTAAGAAGTCAAAATTGTGCAAGGATCATGGAGTATAGTTGCTTAATAGGAAATCCCAATCCCCCAAAATGTTCCCAATTCCTAGCTCATCATGATGATGACAAACAGGGAACAAGCTCAGTTCATGCAGCATAGCTCAATCAAAGATTGATCAGTAGATATTGATGCTTTCCATGTGAAGAATGAGCAAAGCATTGTCTTACCTTATGTGCTCCTGTAAATGTTGCATTAGGAGATGTTTTGGGCTAGTTAATCTATGATATGTTATATGTACACTGCGGTATTGTTTTGTTATTTTCGTTGCTGCTTAATATTAGTTTAAAAACTAAAAGGTGTAGTTTTGATTAGCTTTGTATCTTAAATTCAAATTGGTCGATTATATTTGCCTAGTTTTGATTGGCCATAGAATATGTCATTTCTAGGTCAAAGAATTGCAGGTTCCACGGGCAACTGTTGGCCCAGATGAACCTCATGCAGCAAGTACAGCATGGCCAGATGGTGTCTTAGAGAAACAAGGATTTGATATGCTTGATCCTGAAGTGGAGAGAGCAGAGTTTGAACAGTTTTTGAGTTCTGAACTTCCATCTCACCCGAAATTGTACAGAGGGCAGCTCAAAAATGGACTTCGCTACCTCATTTTACCTAATAAAGTTCCCCCAAATAGGTAGTTTCCTATTATTTTGAAAGATTGATATACTTTGATTGTGATAAACTATGTGAGCGCTATTTGTTTTATTTCTGTTCCCTGTATGTAGCAAGTAACTTGCGATTCTTAAGAGGTAAACCTTATCTTAAAATTTCCCTCATACACAAAACAAATTGATCACCACTTTTTTCTTTTCCAGGGGTTGGTTAGCTTTCATCCTTTTGTTTTGTGTGTGGGGGTGGGGTGGGGGGTTGACCAGAGAATTGTTCACGAGAAAAAGCTTATTTGCATTTTATGTGTGTTGCTTGACTTAGTCATATCTAGGCTCAAAGTAAGTGCTTCCTGTCATTTAATGGCCGTGAACAAACACTGTTTATGGATGTTACTTCTGTTTGAAATTGGGAAAAGCACTTTGTCAATATATATTTTTCTTAACCTTTCATTTTTTTTTGATAAATCAAGGTATTTTATTAACAGCACTGAGCACACCAAGCTGGCATTGAAAACTAATTATGCATTCTGGGGGGCTCATCCACCCTCATCTTTCAAACTACCCTGATTGTCTAATCACACTGCGGTCTTCTTCTTACACCAGAAAAGTGCATGAAATAGGATTGATCTTTTAATACATCCACTGATGATTTGACTGCGGTCTTCTTCTTACACCAGAAAAGTGCATGAAATAGGATTGATCTTTTAATACATCCACTGATGATTTGAAACTGCTGCTGAAATGAAATACTGAGAGAGGAACAATTCTTAGATCAAAACTGACTCAATAACGAATTGACCAAAACCAATTTAACCAAATTAATATATTGTACAACCCTAGTCAAGAGAGGATAGCTCAAGTGGAAAGCACCTCCATCTCAAACCTCAAGGTTGTGGGTTAAGTCACCGGAGGAGCAAATTACTATGTATGGATATATTGTAAAACCCTAGACTATCCTCTTTAAGGGCATGGAAATTTGATTGCTGGCCTCTCACCTTTTTCTTTTAACATCTAAATTTGATTGTTGTCATGCTATAAAAACAATCATGTGATTCCCGCAGTCTGTCCTTATCCGTTGCTTACTCTAGTCCATTTTAAGTATAGATTTGAAGCACACATGGAAGTTCATGTGGGATCAATTGATGAGGAAGATGATGAGCAAGGAATTGCTCACATGATTGAACATGTTGCTTTTCTTGGAAGTAAGAAGCGCGAGAAACTTTTGGGGACCGGGGCACGATCAAATGCTTACACAGATTTTCATCATACAGTGTTCCACATCCATTCACCCACCAGCACAAAGGTTCGCCAAGTTGTCATATCATGTATTTGTGCCTTTAAAGTTGTGCTTGCTTATTTCATGATCAAGTAGATGCTCTCATAAAAACAATACTCACACCTGTAATCAGTTTCTTCTCTCTTTTTAACACTCAACTTCATCCTCTCTAAAGTTAAAAAGATCTCCCCGCCTCACCTCCCCCCTACAAAATGGAAAGCTTAAAAGAAAAAAAAAATGAAGACAAGAATAGAAGATATTAGTAGGAAACAAAGCACAGAGGGAAAAGAAAGAAATGGAATTTAAGAATGTTAATGCCTTCTTTTAATGAGGGATTAAATCAAATGCATATTGTAATATAACCAACTAGAGTGACCTGGTCAATGCTGCTTTCAGTAAACTTTGCAAAGTGTTTGGAGGCTAACTTGTTCCATTTACTGCTTTTTCACCTCTAACAATTCACTGTGTGATCTCAATTACTGTCTATGTTATTCACATATTATATTTGTTGCTTTAGTTAGTTTGCACCACATGAGTTTAATTGATCAAAATTTCTCTCTCCAGGGCTCAGAAGGCGATTGTCTTCCAGTGGTCCTAGATGCTCTGAATGAGGTATTACTAGTAATTATTTTTCATGTGCTTCTTTGGTTGCAGCAATCTTCAGCTTCTCCTAGCATCTTATGTCAGTCAAACTGCCCGCATGATAAAATCCCATCCCTCACGTGTGCTTCCTCTTTGAGTTTGCTTAGTAAAAAAGCTTATGGCTGATTTTTCTAACCTTTTTCTTTAACAATATAGATCGCTTTCCATCCCAAGTTTCTTGCTTCGCGAGTTGAGAAAGAAAGACGTGCAATACTGTCAGAGCTACAAATGATGAATACTATAGAATACCGTGTTGATTGCCAGGTAATTAGCAAGATGATCATAATCATCTTTTTTTGTTTGTTGTATGTAGTTCATTAGTTTGAACTTCTCTTACTAATAAAGACCTAATATCTTCCCATGCTTTGTTGATCTCAGTTATTACAACACTTGCACTCCGAGAACAAGCTGAGCAAAAGATTCCCAATTGGGCTCGAAGAACAGATCAAGAAATGGGATGCTGATAAAATCAGAAAATTTCATGAACGTTGGTACTTTCCAGCAAATGCCACCTTATACATTGTGGGAGATATAGATAACATTTCAAAGACCATTTACCATATTGAAGTATGTTCCTCAGCACAGGGAAATGTCATTTAATGGATTCCTGCAACTGTTTCTAGTACTTACAGAGTAGTCTTGCTGCAGGATGTTTTTGGGCAAACCGAAATGGATAATGAGTCTAATTCAGCACCTAGTCCGAGCGCCTTTGGTGCAATGGCTAGTTTTCTAGTTCCCAAGCTGACGGTTGGACTCTCAAGCAATTCCACGCACGATAGGTCATCTGTTTCCTTGGATCAGTCAAAAGCGTTGCGGAAGGAGAGGCATGCAGTCCGGCCTCCTGTTCAGCACAATTGGTCTCTTCCTGGACATAACAACGATACTAAAACACCACAGATATTTCAGCATGAATTACTACAGAATTTCTCAATGAATATGTTTTGCAAGGTATGACTGGACCTAATACTGCGTTGAACTCGTGGCACATAATTTTCAATTTGGATTTTGTCATTGTCATCGTTATATTCCTTTTCCTTATAATTATTACTTACTAGAGGCTACAATATTTCTCCTGGAAACATTTATAGCTTCCTAACTGATCACAGTAGACACTTGCCATATATTTAATGGTAAATGAAAGAAAGTTACTTATGTCAAGCCGTGATTAGATAATTGTACACGTCAGGTAACATGTTAGCTAAGGAAGAAACACAGTCAAAAGTGATATTTCAACTCTGTTGCTTTGAGATTTCAAATGTCAATTTGAAAGTTTTTGTTTTTGAGAAGGCAGAATACATAACCGGACCCTTAAACTTGACCTTTTTTGTCACTTGGACACTTAAACATAGAGTTGTTCCTATTAGGCCCTTCAACTAAGCCACATCTGTGCCAATTAGACACTTTGTAGTGACATAATTGAGTGTGTGGGAAAAGACGCCTGAAAATGAGAAAAATGTTATGGATTATTATTATTTTATTATTATTATTATTATTATATTATGACATTCTAATATATTATTTCAATTAAAGCCAACTTTTACCTTACATTATATTTCTCTTCTTCTTCTCGTGAACCCATCATTTATCCTCTTATTTTTTTTTTTAAAAGAAAGTATAGTGTACATGAATTTGACAATTCTTATTTTGCATGTTTGTTCTCTTTGCACGGCACTTGTAAGCTATTGGAATAAAACTTTACAAACTAGAACGGACAAGTGCTATCAAATACACAAGTGCAGCTAATTACATATCCAATAATTTTTATAAAAGTTTTTCTCAGATGGTCTACAAAGTGTCTAATTGGCACATATGTGGTTTAGTTGATGGCTCTGATAGGAACAACTCTATGTTTAAGTGTCCAAGTGACAAAAAATGCCAAGTTTAAGGGTCCAGTTATGTATTTGGCCTTTTGAGAAGGTAACATATTTATATATTAATAAAAGACTTCACTAAAGTTGTGAAGTTACCCATACTTACAAAGGAAGTGATCAGACAAAAGTACAAACTACTTGTAATCCCTGGTCTTCTCACAAGGATTCTAAAACATCTAAAATGGATTCATGATCCTCCAAAAGCTTTCCTTTACACCAAAAATAAAATAGAGCTAGGCATTTCATCTTTATCTTCTGGATGTTACTAAACTTGTCTTCAAAACATCTTTGATTCCTTTCTTCCCAGATTGTGTCCATTCTCCATCTTTTTTTATCTCTAGAAAGTGAGCCCTCTTTACTCCAGCATGCTAGAATATCAATGATTCTTCCCGGCATTGTCCAAGAAATTCCCCTCAAGCTGATGAAGATTCTCCATATCTGTAAAGTGAATTTGCAATGCAAAAAAAGATGGCTAATTGTCTCTGCCTTCGCTCCACATAAATAACATTTAGAGCACAATTGAAATCCTCTTTTGGTTAGGTTGCCTTGTGTTAACACTGCTTCTTTTGCCAATAGCCATGTAAAACAAGCCACCTTGTATGGAATGTTAACTTTCCATATCATCTTCCATGGCCAACAGCCTACCTGATTGTTGGACAAGTTGAAATCCCTGTAAGCTTCCTTAACAGAAAACTTCCCCTGCCTGTTCCCTTGCCATATAATAATATCTTGATTAGAGTTGGTACCACTGAACTGCTCCAAAGTATTATAAAACTGGATAATTCTATTAATTTCCCAGTCATTTAACATTCTTCTGAAAGTGAGATTCCAGCCCTGACCTGTCCAAACCTCTTCTATTGTTGCTTGCTGTTGCTGATTCAAAGCATGTATAGTAGGAAAGAGCCCCTTCAAGGTTCCTTGACCTAGCCAATTGTCTTCCCACAGTGAGATCTTCCTACCATTTCCTACTTTGAACTTTGCTTTGTTGATCACTTTTGGCCATAGATTCCTGATTGATCTCCACAAACTAACTCCATATGGACTTCTCACTGACGTAGTTGTCCAATTTCCTTCCTTTCCATACTTCTCCCTAATAACCCCCCTGTCCACAATGTTTGTTCATCTGTTGCAATTTTCCACAACCACTTCATCATCAGGCTCTGGTTCTGTACTTTCAAATTCTTGATTCCCAGTCCCCCTGCCTTTTTGCTAGTAGTCAGATCTCCCCATTTGACCAAGTGAATTTTCTTTTTCTCACTGTTACCTTCCCATAGAAAGTTTCTTCTTAGAGCATCAATACTTTTCACTACATGGACTGAAATTGGAAATAAAGACATCATATAAGTAGGTAAGGCATCAAGCACAAAGTTGATCAGAATCAATCTACAGCCCATAGATAAATATTGATTCTTCCAATTTGCTAACTTCTTTTCATATTTCTCCAACACACTGTTCCAGATATCTTTTGACTTGCTCTTAGCTCCCAAAGGCATCCCCAGGGATACAGTAGGTAATTCCCCCATCTTCCCACCAAGAATATTAACCAAATTTTGAAGTTGCATAACCTCATTGACAGGGTAAATGAAACTTTAACGTCAGTTGATTTGCAACCCAGAAATAGTTTAAAAAAGAATCAGAATCACCCTTAGCACTTTTACTTGTTCTCTTTCAGCTTCACAAAAGACCAAAGTGTCATCAGCGTACTTGCAGACGTGAAATCCTCATGTTACTGTCAGTTCTATTACTCACTTTAAAGCCCCTTATCCTGAGCTACTTTCACCATGTCATTTTACCCTTCCATAGCAATTATGAATAAAAAAGGGGAGAGGGGATCACCTTGTCTCAATCCTCTCTGTGAAGGGAAGAATCCAACTGGTTCTCCATTGATAAGTACTGAAAAACTTATAGTGGAAATGCAATATCTAATCCAGCTAATCCATCTTTCCCCAAAGCCCATCCTCCTCAGAGTATCCAAAAGGTATTTCCAATTCAGGTGGTCATATGCTTTCTCCATATCCACCTTGCATAATATCCCAGGCTCTTTGCTTATTTTCCCTGTGTCTATACATTCATTGGCTATTACTACAGCATCCATGATCTGTCTGCCTCTTATGAAGGCCATTTGTTGATGATCCACCAATTTGTTAATCACCTTTTGGAGTCTCTCAGTCAATAGCTTGGAGATAATCTTGTATATGCTGCCTATCAGACTGATAGGCCTGAAATCTCTTAATTCTTTGGCCCCAACCTTTTTAGGAATCAAAGCCACAAAAGTAGCATTCATGCTCTTTTCAAAGATTCCTTGATCATAAAAGTTCTGGATAGCTGCTACCACATCATCTTTTATCACATCCCAGCATTTATTGAAGAATGCCATTGAAAACCCATCAGGTCCTGGTGCTTTGTCACCCGCATATGCGTTAACACAATCCCTTATTTCCTGTTCTCCAAATGTACTCTGCAACATTAAGTTTTCTTCTATAGTGATCATTTGATTGTTTTTGATGTAACCTGTTGGCCTCTAGTCTTCTTCTTCTGTGTACAACTTTTTGTAGAATCTGATTATCTCCCTCTTGATGTCTTCAGGACTCTGCAAGGTCTCCCCTTCCATTGTCAATTGATCTATGTTATTGTATCTCTTGTGTGCGTTGGCTGTTCTATGGAAATACTTGATGTTCCTATCTCCCTCTTTCAACCAAAGAGCCCTTGATCTCTGTCTCCATGCTATTTCTTCTTGATTTGCAATCTCCTCAAACTCCATAGACGGTGATGTTTTTGTGTGAATTTCCTCCTCTGTCATGCTCCTTTGTTCATGTACTTCTTCCGGTTCTGCAAGATGATTGAGAACACTTGCTTTCCTCAGAGCTAGATTGCCTTGTATAGTTTTGCTCCATTCCTTTAGTTTTGTCTTTAGAGCTTTGAGTTTGAAGGCTAGTATATAGTCTGGCCTTCCTTCAAAGATAAAAGATTTCCACCAGTCTTTAACTCTGTCTTTGAAGTCTTCAGTCTGCAACCACCAATTCTCAAACTTGAAATATGACTTTACTGGTTCCCAGCTACCACATTGGAGCATTAATGGTGAATGATCAGATGTAATTGTTGTTTTATATTCCTAAAGTTTTCATTCCATTCAACTGAGATTAGAAATCTGTTCAATCTAGCTGCTATTACATGTCTGTTCCCTTTCCTCCATGTGTAATCACCTCCAGCTAATTGTAAGTGTACCAATTCCATATCTTCAATAAAGCTTGAGAATTCCCTCATTGCTCTTGTGATTCTGGAACCGTTCTTCTTCTCTTCTTCTCTGATGGATACCTCACAGTATTGAAGTCCCTACAAACCACCCATGGTCCATTGAATAGCCCTCTTGCCCCTGCCAATTCTCACCAAACTTCCTCCCTTTTTCTCCTGTCATTAGGAGCATACACATCTGAAAGATGCCATGTATATTCCTGAATCTTGCTTGAAAATTTACAAGTGATTGTGTGAGCTCCAGTACCAAAAACTTCCCCCTTCCATATTCTTTCATCCCACATTACTACAATACCCCCGGGTCCTGCTAGCTTCCAGTTGTGCAAAATTTACCCATCTACTGTCCCATATCTCTCTCACTATTTCTCTAATATCCCCTTCTATTTTGGATTATTGTAAACAAACAATTCCTGCCTTCCAACTTAACAACTGATTTTTGATTGCCCTTCTTTTCCTAACTCTATTCAGCCCCCTAACATTCCATGATAATATGTTCACTATCATTAATTATGACTAATAAAACTACACCCCCTCCCCCCGCTTCTAGTTCCATTACTCTTAAAATTACTCCCAATCTCCAATCCCTTCAGCTCCTTGAAACTTTTTTTCTTAGGTGTTTGGCATATCATAGCCACTTCTCCCCCTTTGTTTGTTTGTCTTCTACTATCAATTTTCATAAACAAATCTAAGGCTTCTCTCTCACAGCCACTAAAATCCACCCCAAATTCTTTGCTCAACTTGATGGTATTCTGATGCACCCAAATTGATGCTTCAAATTCCAGGTTTTCTTGTGACTCTAAGTTGTGAAGGTTCAAAGGTTCGACTTCTTCAATTGCCCAATCCACATACCCATCTGTTTTTGTTGTTTGTACATGCATGTTATTGAATTCCTGTTGATCATCTTCTTTCCTTTCATTCTCAGCAATAATTATCAAGGCATTATTCTCAATCAAGCCTTCTCGTTGTTTTCCTTCTTCTTCATCTTATTCCTTATTTTCTTAATCTTCCTCTTCTGAACTATCATTGTAAAAGTTTTCCTTAGGTTCCTCCGTCACAGTTGTTATTTGTTTTCCAACAGAAGAGTTGAATTGCAGGGCCTTTATCTCCTCATTAAAGGGGTCTGTTCTATGGTTTGACATGGGCTTGTTAAAGGCCCTTTCTTCAGTAATTATTTGGGCCAAAGAGTATGGGCACACTTTCTTTGTGTTATAAGATTGATTGGTCTTATTAGTAAAGACTGAAATGTCCCGTGCCCAGTCACGTGCCTCTATATGGTTAGGCTGATTTGAACTTTCCACGTGACCCATCACTTCTTTTACGTATCGAGCCCCTCCCCCTTCAATTTGAGTGTCCTCTTTTACCCGCTGGATTGAAGCATTGTCTTCCTCGTTTGCCTCGACGGCGAATATTCCCGGCGATTCGCCCCAGATCTGGATCTCAAAGCCTATTCCTTCAAATTCTATTTTCACTGTTTTGGGAATTGAATATCCATCTCCTCTAACCTTTATTCTTGCCCATTTTAAGTGATTCTTCAGCTCCGTTTC
The DNA here is from genome assembly GCA_026770625.1 of Nicotiana glauca. Classification (NCBI taxonomy): domain Eukaryota; kingdom Viridiplantae; phylum Streptophyta; class Magnoliopsida; order Solanales; family Solanaceae; genus Nicotiana; species Nicotiana glauca. The sequence goes on along the minus strand of MU695336.1, from coordinate 18,860 downwards.
CTCCTTCGTTTCAACCCATCCCCCACAGAATTCTACAATTTCTTGAAAAACTTTTGGAGACCATAAGTGTAATGGAAGCCCTACTATCCTAATCCATGTTTGATTTATCTTCTTAATTCCTGGAACCATCACCACCATTGTACTCCACCATTGAAGCTCGACTTTTTGCTTCTTCCAGAACCAGTCATTTCTTAGAACATGAACAACCATTTCTTTCGTTGGGAGTTCGAAAAGAAACCTGTTCTGATCCATCTCATAGATATTGGTTCCCTTTACTTGCTTCCAGGAATTTGATGTCCATTTATGCACTTCCGATAATGTCGCCATTTCTGAGGTCCTTTCTGGAAATATTCCCACCAAACACCTTCCTAGCAATTCGTTGTGTGTTTGTTCTCCAGTTATACGAATTATGTCCCCTTGTTGGATTTCTGCTGCATTCATTTCTCTGTTTGCCCATTTATGGTTTCTGACAGTGTTCGAATATAGGAGACCTTCTTCAATCACCTTAGGAGCATTAAAGACATTCCTTCGTGCCCCACTATTAATGAACCTTTCTATTTTGGTTGCAATATCCATCCAACCCGAATTGAATGTCACCTCTAGGACAATAATGACTGATCTTCCTTTGCCTTGGACCCTGATGATGGTTATATAGCGACCAAACCTGTTATAGTTCCTTTGCACAGAAGGTCTCTGAGAATTGGTCTTTGCTCTACCATCTTTTCACATAGTTCCCCTTCATCCTTGAAGCTTCCTTGAGATTATCACATAGCCACATCATCATCTTCCTGTTGAAAGTAGTCCTTCTGATTAGGTTCCTTCCTCTTTCTGTCCACTCGAACCATTCTTCAGCAGGCTTCATAAGATTTGAAGCCTGCTGCAAAGTATATGATGTTCTCCTTCATTGCAAGCAAGGTGAACACAAGAACAATCACTAACTGATTTTTAACAAAAGAAGAGGATTTTTAGTCAGTAATCACAGAAGATGATCACTGGGAAGTATGAAAAAATGAAATTCCGGCAGGAGCCACCGGAAAATGGTCCCAGTAATGTTCCACCAAGAAGAAAATGAAATCTGGCCTGGAAATTGCTCTCGCGCCCGGCGCGTGGTGAGGATCGCCGGAAACTAAGCCGCGCGTGGCAGCGCGTGGAAGGTGGTACGCCGGAACTGTTTTCAGGAATAGACTCGCTTCACTGTTTGGTCTCTGATGGTGTTTGTAAAATCTCACGATTCCATGTTCTCAGGCTCCTCGGGGAGTGTGCCTGGGCTTCTGATATTTCTTAAGAACCTTTTCCTCTGATGCAGATTGTTCAAACTGGTGGGAATTTCAATTTGAAAGTTCTTGGTTCCCCTTTTCCAAGATTTCTTGCTTTCTTGTCCTTCTCTTTCTTTATGTTTTAGAAAAGAGGGTGTATCTTAGTTACTTAAACATGTTAGCCAATTGAAGTCGAACAGCTTAGAGAATTTCTTGTTCTGTTATTTTCAGTATTCAACCTCAAGGAACCTACTAGGTCAAGATGGAATTTAATTTTGCATTCAAAGTTTGACTTTTTTTTTGGTGTTCTGGAAGTTCTTTCTCTTAATGGCGGAGTCTTTTCTTTTCCTAAAAAGATTTAGAGTTTAGGTTATTCAGCAAATATAACGAACAATTGCTTTCAGTAAATCTGAGTGATTGTCTTATGTGTGAAAATTATTGTTTCTTCTTTCCCTGGTGTAACTTCAACCTGTAAAGCTCTGCAGGTGTTTTCTGTTCTGATTTTTATGCAACCATCAGAGGTCTAATAACCTGTCCTGTTTATCTTTAAGTTTTTTTTTTTGGCCAGGGAGGGGTTGTGTTGGGTGTAGTGCCAGCTGTAGCATTAAGTTTCTTCGGACAGGGGATTCCTTTTTTCTTAGAACTTTTTGGTTTCTGAGTTTGATTTTTGCTGTTATTTGTCTATAAGATCATAGAATGTTACCTTATCACCCTTAGCGGTGCATACACCAGCCATCCCAGTAATGTCCGTTCTCCACATAGGAAGGATACGATAGCACTCTGATATGATAATGTGCAACTGATATGCTTCTATCCATCTCAACTTGGTTTTATCAAATTATGCAATATGCATTTCATTTATGGGTGGTGCCTGTGGTTTATGTCATGTTCATTCTTCCTAGCATGTCTTTTTCTGAATTTCCTTAATGAATTCCCTTCTAGTATCTGCGTTATCTGATTTGCTTTTTCTCTTATTGTTATTCTTTCCCTAGATTCCCGTGAACAAGGTCCGAACATATGGTGGTTTGAGGAATGTGCTAATGAAGAGGATATTTCTTTCTGCTTTACATTTCCGTATAAACACTCGGTATAAGGTGCATTTCTGTAACTTGGGTCTCCCTCTTTTTGTCCTTTTCTCTTTTTCCTATTTCAACTTCATTATATTCTACCATATGATGTTAAAAATATGCTTTTAGCACGCTGCAAATGTTTTATCAGCCTATATACTTGTTTTTATGGTTTAATCAGTCTGAAAGGACGTAAAATTCAAGTACTTATCCAGAAAGGAAATATAGTAAAAAAAAAAAAAAAGAGAAGAACAGATAACTCACAGCTTAATCGAAAAGAATTGCAATGTAAATATTCTTTACAATGTAATGTGCTGATATATAATCTGATTCTTAAAATTCTTCATCCTTGATTCAACAAGGAAAAAATAGTTTATTCATATGCATTTACTTTTGATGGGAAACAAGGGGGATCTACTTTTTCCTTTCACTTTCCTCATGTAGAAGTAGAAGATCCTAACACATCGAGCTGATGCTTTGGAGCAGAATTGGTTGAAAACTGATTTTTAGAAGTTTTATTGTGCTGAATTAGCTAAAAATGGGTTCACTTCATGGAAAAAATGGTTGATTAAAGATGAAGAAAGGAGACTGATAATGCAACCATTGCCTCATCCTTGTTTATGTACTTTTTCGAAGTTTGCCTATGGTCCATAGTCAAGCAGATTTATTATTTGGTACAAGTTTTATTTGTTTATGCATACTTAAAAGATTTATTAAATTAAAGAGAAAAGAAAAGGTTTATATGGCTAAACGACAATATGTCCTTAAAAGAAACCTAAACAGCCAAATAGGAAAAAAAAAGGCATATATTTCCCAGTACTAGTTATACCTTTTTTAATTTTTGATTTCCTGAATGGTACTATTTTGTTGAATAAAATGTATTTTTATTCCGGAGAATATTGTATGTCCAGTATACAAGAGGTTAGTATAACACTTACAAGGAAGAGTTTCTATCTACAAACTGATAGAACAGTGCTAGTTATTTTTTTACTTTTTTTGGGAGGTGGGTTGGTATTCTTTTTTACAATGTAACATTTGAAATTCAATTTCTGCAATTTTATTGTTTCTAATTTGAACAACTTTTCAGAGTTCAAATCCTCCCTTCACCTCAGTTGAACTGGATCATAGTGACTCTGGAAGGGAAGGGTGTACTGTGACCACTCTCACAGTGACTGCGGAACCTAAAAATTGGCAGAATGCAGTCAAAGTTGCTGTGCAGGAGGTTTGTTCTGCTATTTTCTTCAGTACAGCAGTTGCTTTTGCCTTTTCTCTTGATAATTTTTTTGTTATCCTCGTTGTTGCCATTGTACCCTTCTTGATTATGATGTTGCTGATGCTTGTTTTATCTTTCCTTTGCAACTTTTTCTGTGTTTTTCTTCGCTAATGGATCAAGGTTCCTTGATACCTCCTTTCTTTTCATTCATTCTGATGGGGAAATTCATTTTTCTTTATGCTGATCGTATCCTGCTCTTCTCGCCTTCTTGCCTATCGTTTTTCTTCACAACCTTGATGATGTTTTCCTATACGTGGTAAAGGTCCGAAGGCTAAAAGAATTCGGTGTCACAAAGGGTGAGTTAGCTCGTTATACGGATGCCTTGCTAAAAGATAGTGAACAGTTAGCTGCTATGATCGACAATGTTTCATCAGTGGATAATCTGGATTTTGTTATGGAGAGTGATGCACTTGGCCATACTATTATGGATCAAAGACAAGGGCATGAAAGCTTGCTTGCTGTTGCCGGAACCATCACTTTGGAGGAGGTAATCTTTTAATTGGTGCTTCTATACTTGCATTAGAATTTATTTCTCCACATTGTGCGTTTTAGATTATCTTGGAGATTCCATATAAGTCCAAAATGGGCATTCAGTCACAGTTATTTGAGGTTTATATGATGAATAAGCATTAATTGTCACTTACTGAACCTGCATATATTTTCTCCTTTGGTACCATACATGACCTCTTAATCGCTGATCAGTATGCTTGCTCAGGCCATGGTGCCAAGTGCCAACCATATTTTGACATGTCTTGAATGTTCAAAGCTGTTGCTTCTTGGTGCTTGAAGTTCCTGACTATATTTTCTATTACCTAACTGCATTTCAGGTAAATGCCACTGGTGCTGAAGTTTTAGAATATATTTCTGATTTTGGAAAACCGTCAGCACCCGTTCCTGCAGCAATTGTTGCATGTGTTCCGTCAAAGGTGCATGTTGAAGGCGGAGGAGAAGCTGAATTCAGACTATCTCCAGAGGAGATTACAACTGCTATCATATCAGGTCTGAAAGAATCAATTGAGCCGGAGCCAGAGGTGGATTTTCTAAGTCCTCTAATCTTTTAACTGCTTTCAGTCGCTTATTTTGTTTATGGAGCAATGGGCTTTCTTAGCTGATAGTCAAAGGCACTAACTGCTGCAGTTTACTTCAATTGTATTCTCTTAACAAATTCTAAGTAGTTTGAATTTTTGATTTCTTTGTCTGACGTAAAACTCTTTTCTATATGTAAAGGCAAGGTAGAGGCTTTTGTCTGCAACTCATGGATGACTATTCACTGTTTTTCTTTGATGTTTTCAGCTTGAGGTGCCAACAGAGTTGATCACATCAAAACAACTTGAAGAACTGAGATTGAAGAGGTGCCCATCCTTTGTGCCGGTGGCGACAAATTCAGATATCACTAAATCCTATGACAATGAAACTGGGATCGTTCAAAGACGTCTTTCAAATGGTATTCCTATAAATTATAAGGTATGGCCCTGTACCCTGTTCAAGTTATATTTGGACTCTACTGTTTGTCCTGTTACTGTCTTCCCTAGTCTGAAATTTTAACATTACCCAGTATTTAGGATTATTTTAGTTCCTGTGAATCGAGTTCATAAGCTAATATTTTAGATGCACCCAAATAAATAGGAATTGATACGGTTGAGAAACATCTGAGATCTTGCAACCAGATGAAAACAAAAATGAAATAGGAGAGGAGTTCTTGTTTCTTGGTTTTTCTTGCTTGCTAGTTGCTCTAGTTTTTTATTGTTCTGTTGTAATTTGGTAGATTACAAAAAATGAAGCCAATTGCGGGGTGATGAGACTTATCGTTGGAGGTGGACGGGCAGCAGAAAGTTCTCATGAAAAAGGATCCGTAATTGTGGGTGTTCGAACTCTGAGTGAAGGGGGCCGTGTTGGTAACTTTTCAAGAGAACAGGTTAGGATCCATTATTCTTGATGAAATTTGCACCCATCTTGTCTGCTCTTTTGAAAAGCTTGAGAAACAGCAGGTGTCTAATATGTCCTTTGTGTTGATCAAAGTTTGTAAAATGGAAAAATGATTCTGCATCAGGATGATATTAGACCGCCCTTTGTTCTGGCAAACTCTTGCTGGATCTTGTACCACAGGTCTTAACTTTTTTTCTTCTTCTTCTTCTTATGGTACGTTGTATCATTAGTCTTAGTTGTACACTTGCTCAACTAGTAACTTAAATTAGTTAATATCCAATCTTAATCAAAGACTAGAGTATACACAATTCTTCAACATGTCCTTGACTATTTGTGAACTAATTGGCTTCTCATATTTTGTTCTTTGGACTTGGTGTATAATTGAAGATAACTTATCCTATTCATTTGGTGTGTTTTCACTTTCTTCTAACCAACCTTGCGTTTTTTTCTAATGAAAATTTTCCATGCTTTTATGGATTGTTTATTTTGCACATATTTGCATCTTCAGTCGAAGTATTATTGGGTGCGATGGAGTTAAATTCTTTGCTGAATCTGCATAGACATTGTCTGGAATGTCGTCTGTCAACTCTTTTGGTTTTTTACGGTGTGTCTCCAGGTAGAGCTTTTCTGTGTGAATCACCTGATAAATTGCTCACTGGAGTCAACAGAAGAATTTATCTGCATGGAGTTCCGTTTTACTTTACGAGACAATGCAATGCGTGGTGCTTTCCAGTTACTTCATATGGTGCTTGAGGTAATACTAACAAAGGCAACATATTAAGTTGTTTATACTATCATTATTAATACTACATACAGTTTCTGCAGTTGTTCTCAATGTTGCTTATCATCCCCCTGTGTGTTCCTGAAAACAAAAGCAGTGCCTTTTGATTACCTAGATGAAAAATGACAGGTCAATTTATGGTTCATATGGAATGCTGCCAAGGTTTTATTGCAATTATTGGGCTAGTCATATGTACAATTTATAACACTAACTTGCTATTTTGTTGTTAAATAATTTTCTCACTTAAGTTAAATGTGGATGACATGCAGCATAGCGTTTGGCTGGATGATGCATTTGACCGAGCTAAACAGTTGTACTTGTCATATTACCGCTCTATCCCTAAGAGTTTAGAACGCTCAACTGCCCATAAGCTCATGCTAGCTATGCTAAATGGAGATGAGCGCTTTGTTGAGCCAACTCCACATTCATTGCAAAGCTTAACTCTGGAAAGTGTAAGAGCAGCTGTAATGGACCAATTCGTCAGTGACAACATGGAGGTGAACTTTTTCTTTACAAAAGAGTTTTGATAAGTTTATTTGTCATTTTATTGTTTTGCTCATTTGAACATAGTACATCCATGTTTGATGATTGTTTTTCCTCTTCATTTGATTGTAATTATCCTTTATTAGGTGAGTATTGTTGGAGACTTCTCGGAGGAAGATATTGAGTCGTGCATTCTTGACTATTTGGGAACTGTCAAACCAACAAAAGGTTTTGAGAAAGCACAGCAATACAGCCCGATCTTGTTTAGCACCTCTCCCTTTGGTTTGCAGCATCAGCAAGTAAGAAAAGATTGTTTCTCTGGCATATGTTTTTTTTCTGCCTTTCTTTGGATGATCATCTTGGTCCTAGGTGGCTTCTTGTGATATATGTGGAAATCCTATGTTTTAAATCTCAATTCTCTTTTAGACCCAAGATGTCTCATGCTTTTAGTTCCAGTTCATTCCTTCTTTTTCCCTTTTAACTGAAATTCTTTGGTTATTATCAGGTATTTTTGAAGGATACAGATGAGAGAGCATGTGCTTATATTGCCGGCCCTGCACCAAACCGCTGGGGATTTACTTTTGAGGGGAAAGATCTTTTTGAGTCTGTTGGCGATCTCTCTGCAAATGACCGTGAGTCTTTTCACCAAATACTTGGATTTATTGTTGCACAAGTGTCAAATTGTTAAACTAATCGCAAAAATTCTGATGAAAATTGTAGATGTAATCCAAAAAAGTCCCTACAGTTGCAGAAATATTTTCCTTTAATCTCGTTTGTAGAATGTGTAGAGTTGAAGAAAATGATGTTTCGTAAAAGCATCATTGATAGACGGTTGCACTGGACATTCTAACTGCATTTCTCTCTTCTGTGGATTCATAAGCATACTAGATTTTCTCCATTTCATTGTGTGTGCAATTTGTGAAAAAAATTTAAAAATATATCAAATCATGATAAATTAACTCTATGATCTTCACTATACTTTTCAAAGTATAAGTGCCTATGTTACTATCAAATCTTGTATCTCACAATTGTAGTAAGTTTGGAAGAAAAAGAGATGAAGTTCAAGGTATTATTTGGGTAACAAATAAAATAGCATGATAAAAATTATTGTCTATGACTCTACGGCATTTGTGATTTCCTAGTTGCCCTCCACTCTGAAGTGCTTATTCACTCTGCTAATGTGCATGTAGTGACCATTTGTGGAACTGAGGAGTGACTGTCTTTCCTTGACTTTTGACTACTTGTCTTTTTATCCTTACATGCCGTTCTTTGCACTACATTTGTTCAAAGTCCACTGTAGTATTGCTGTTCTTGCAAATCTTAGTCTACTAATGTGTCCTTATAGATACTAGTTAATGCATCGTACAGCATCCATGATATACAAGGTTTTGCATTGACGTAATTCGGACCCATGAGTTCTCATACATCAGTTTTAATCTACAAAGGCTTCCTAGGAATGAAGAAGTTAATCGATAATGCTGCATAGAATGATATAAAATGTTAGTCATCAACATTAATCTGGACCAGTAAATTTCTTTCCAGATGAGTTGGAACAAAGCGATATGCACCTACAAGGACGAGTCCATAATCATCCTCTGTTTTATGCCATTGCGATGGGTCTATTGGCTGAGATCATAAACTCCAGGTAGATTATTAAAATAACTTTGTTTCCTCATTATAATTTTTGAAAATGCTATTTTTTTTTCCTTCTCTTGATTTTGAATTATATAAGAAGTCTCGCAATCTCTCGGAATTTGTGTTAACCTAGTGAAGAACATAACAAAGTAGAAGTAAAAGGTCTATATTGCGATACCACGTAGTTGCGATTATGTGTTAGTCGCGTTGGTACACTTACATTGGGATTGGTGTGGCGAGGAGTCTTTTACTTTGTTTAAAAATTTGTTTGTCTTTGTAGGATAAGTATGAGACCTAGTGAATTCCTTATTTATTAAGCAATAAATTTTTGAGTTTTGGAAGTGAACGTGCCCAAATAGAACATAATAGATATGGAGGATTCTTATAGCCGACTGCTTGGGATTGAGGCATGATTATTATCATGTCCTGATGGTAAAATGTTCTTTTAGTGCCACTATTGGTGGTACCTAGCTTCAAATAAACAAAAAAGGATATATTCAGATGACACAGAAAGTACCTAGCTTCAAATAAACAAAAAAGGATATATTCAGATGACACAGAAAGTACCCGTTACATGTCACCCTTTGCTGCTATTACATTTCTGGTTTGCAGATATTGAGGGTTGTGTAACATACTACCTCAGTTGCAATGTTGTTTCTGTTGTGCTTAACACATTGATCTGTGCAGGCTTTTCACTACAGTTAGGGACTCTCTTGGACTGACATATGATGTTTCATTTGAACTTAACCTCTTTGACCGCTTGAAGCTTGGGTGGTATGTCATCTCAGTGACTTCAACCCCTGGAAAGGTACAATCTTTTCTACTTGAACTAGCAGATATAATATTTCCGTTCTGTTTTCTCAAGATTGATCAATGTGCTTACAGGTGCACAAAGCTGTTGATGCTTGCAAGAATGTCCTAAGAGGTCTGCATAGCAACAGGATTGTACCGAGAGAGTTGGACCGGGTTAGTTTCTTTCCTCATGAATAGTTGTTAACAAAAGATCATTTTGTTTCTCAGCCACTACGTGAGTCATTTTCCTAGGTTTTATTCTGGAATTTGAAATTCTGGTATGTGATTGATTAGTTAGTGAAATTGATGTGAATTAATGTTTTTGAGTCTCATCTAATTTGTCTCTTTTCTTCCAGGCTACATAAATGATGTAGATGTTAGTTAGACATCATATTGTCTACACTAAAATTCATATGATTTACACTAAGATTCTTTTTTTGTATAGGCAAGACGTACACTGCTTATGCGACATGAAGCTGAAATTAAGTCAAATGCCTATTGGCTTGGATTGTTATCTCATTTACAAGCACCTTCTGTACCTAGGAAGGTATTGTTTTATTCTTGGTTTATTGTTCTCAATGTACTGTTTTATCCATGAGACATCACATGGAAGCCCAAAAGATTTGCAGTTTTATTGCTTAGCTGCTTTATTCTTTGATCTTTAACTGCTTCTATCTTTATTCTGTTTGGTATCAGGACATCTCTTGCATCAAAGATCTCACTTTGTTGTATGAAACTGCCACCATTGAAGACATATATGTTGCCTATGAGCAGTTGAAGATAGATGAGAACTCTTTGTACTCTTGCATTGGTATTGCTGGGGCTCAGGCTGGAGAAGATGTTTCTGGTAAATATATGGATTTCTGAATGGGAGTTGAATTGCTTTAAGTATCTTTCATTACTGCCCTCCTTTTGGCTGCCTTCGTTTATCTTGATCGTAGCATTTTCACTTCAAGATGGAATAATGGTTATACTTTTGAAGGACACTACCTTGGCTTGCCGGTGCCTAATTTTTGTTTTTCACTTGGTCCTAAAAGCTTTGTGGCCAATGAGTAATTTTTGTTCCTGGTAAAACAACTACTACCCAGTATAATCCCATCAAGTGGGGTCTGGGGAGAGTAGGATGTACGCAGCCTTACCCCTACCCTGGAAGGGTTGGGAGACTGTTTCCGAATGACCCTCGGCTAAAGAAGGTGAATGAGGCCCTGATAGCAAGTGATAGCAAAGACAAATAGTTAGAAAACTAAATCGGAGATAACAACAAAGAAAAGCAAGATAGTACCGATAACAAGTAATATCAAGATAGTATATTTAGACAGTTAAGTCCAAGGCAGCACACGAAAATATGACGAAGTCTTGTTAGCAAACTACGGAATTACCGAAGTTAGGTAGTAAAAGATGGTACCATACTAGCACTAATACTATCGAAATAAGGAAGATCAAGGGGAAACGCCCAACTACCTACTAACCTTCTACCCTAATCTTCCACCCTAATCTTCCACCTCCATACCCTTCTATCTAGGGTCATGTCCTCGGTCAGGTCGAGCTGTGCCATGTCTTGCCTGACCACCTCACTCCAAGACTTCTTAGGTCTACCTCTACCCCTCCTTTCACCTCTCACTTCTCTTGACTTGGGCATCTGTGCCTCTCCTCTTAACATGCCCAAACCATCTCAACCTTGCCTCACGCATCTTTGCCTCCACAGGGGCCACTCCCACCTTGTCCCTAATAACTTCATTCCTAATTCTATCCAATCTAGTATGCCCACACATCCATCTCAACATCCTCATTTCCGCTACTTTCATATGCTGGACATGTGACTTTTTGACTGACCAACACTCTGCCCCATACAGCATGGTTGGTCTGACCACTACCTTGTAGTACTTACCCTTAAGTTTCAACGGCACGTTCTTATCACACAAGACACCGGAAGCGAGCCTCCACTTCGGCCATCCTGCTCCGATACGGTGAGTAACATCCTCATCTATCTCCCCATTCATCTGAATTATAGATCCCAAATATTTGAAACTCTCCATCTTGGGTAGGGGTGTTCATAAAAACCCGAAAAATTGAACCAAACCGAAAACCAAACCAAACCAACTAAAAAAACCGATACTTTTTGGTTTGGTTTGGTTTTGGTTTTGAATTTTAAAAACCGATCAAATTTGGTTTGGTTTTGGTTTTAATCAGAAAAAAATCGAACCAAACCGACTATAGGAGTAGCTATTTCAAATTTATTATTACACCTATATATATGTATATTGTTATACAAAATTTCAAAAATTTTATGGTAAATGTTAATAGTTTGCACTTTTAATATAGTTCTTTACCTTTACATTTTAGCTTGATTGATAGTTTTCTTCTGTTTAGTGTAAGAATCCATTTCGTGTTAAAAATAACATATTTTTAATTGAGTCCTTAAATTATTCATCAATATTTGATTCAATTATCATCAATATATTTTGGTAAATAATAGATTTCTCAAAGGGCATTGATTTGATAGTGTTACATTGAAAATGTGGTCGCCGAAATATGTATTTTGTAGTGTATGCCTTATATTTAAGAAAAAACCGACAAATAACCAAAAAAACCAAAAAATCGACATAAACCGAACCGAGAAAAACCGACTTAATTGGTTTGGTTTGGTTCTAATATTTGAAAAACCGACTTACTTGGTTTGATTTCTTTTTAGGGAAAAATCGATCCAAACCGAACCATGAACACCCTTACTCTTGGGAATGACTTGCGTATCGAGTCTCACATCCCCGCCCACCTCCTGGGTAACACCATTGAACTTGCACTCCAAGTATCTTGTCTTGGTCCTGCTCAGCTTGAAACCCTTAGATTCTAGAGTATGTCTCCAGACCTCCAGCCTTTCGTTAACGCTACCTCGCGTCTCATCAATCAGGATTATGTCGTCCGCAAATAACAAGCACCAAGGCACCTCCCCTTGGATGTGACGCGTCAAAGAATCCATCGCTTGGGAAAACAAAAACGGGCTGAGTGCTGATCCCTGATGCAACCCCATCTCAACCGAAAAGTAGTTAGAGTCTCCTCCTATTGTTCTTACCCGTGTCTTAGCCCCATCATACATGTCCTGTATTACTCTAATATATGCTACAGGCACACCTCCCGCCTCCAAACATCTCCATAGAACTTCTCTCGGTACTTTGTCATAGGCTTTGTCTAGGTCAATGAACACCACATGTAGATCCTTCTTCACCGCCCTATACCGCTCCTACCAATCTCCTCACAATGTGTATGGCCTCAGTAGTCGACCGCCCGGCATGAAACCGAGCTGGTTCTCAGAAATGGACACACACCTCCTCAATCTCCATTCAATCACCCTCTCCCACACTTTTATCGTATGGCTTTACAACTTGATACCCCTATAGTTGCTGCAGTTTTGGACATCCCCCTTGTTCTTGTACAACGGGATCATCGTATTCCGCCTCCACTCTTTGGGCATCTTCTTCGTCCTAAAAATGACGTTAAACAACCTAGCACGCCATTCCACGCCCTCCTTGCCCACTCTTCCAGAATTCCACCGGGATCTCGTCCGGCTCAGTCGCTCTACCCCTACTCATCCTGCGCATAGCCTCTTCCATCTCTCCCACTCGTATGCGCCTACAGTACCCAAAATCTCGCTGCCGCTCCGAGTACTCCAACTCCCCCAATGCGATGCGCCTATCTCCTTCCTCGTTTAAGAGTTTATGGAAGTACGCATGCCATCTCCGCCTGATCTGTGCCCCCTCCAATAAAACTCTTCCCTCCTCGTCTTTTATGCATCTCACTTGGTAATTTTTGTTCCTGGTATTTATTTTATTTCCACTCTGGAGAAAGTTTCTCAACTCATAGGTAATTATGTGTTCTGGGCAACTCTTGGCATCTCGTTATCTACATTTTGATTTTGACTAATTGAACTGTTTCTGCAGCCTCATTAGAAGTGGAAGAAACAGATGAGGGCCTTCAAGGTATTGTTCCCATGGGACGTGGGTCATCTACAGTGACGCGTCCAACTACATGATTCATTGACAAAAAATTCGTTGTTCAGATAAGGTACATCTCTCGGACTGTTCCATCTCACTGAATTTAGGCATTTCTATCATTCAATTTCTGGGACTTTTGTGAAAGCTAAACCTATTTGTGAAGCTAAGCCTCTGAAAGGGAATTAATGATCTGACACTATGTGATGAGTAGTTGTTTAAAGAAGTAGTGGGAAAAGGTAATAATGAGAGAGGTAGGGAAAGAACGTGTTTCGGAAACATGAGCTTCATATAGTTGTGGGTTTCTGAATTTTAGATTCTTTCACTTGTCTATTATATTGTCATCAGAAGGGTTTGAACGAGGGAAAAGGTTTGTTCACAGAGGTCTAGCTTTATGTTGTTTCTACTCGTGCTTCTCTATAAGACATGGATTAGGTGCAGATCTTTAATTCCTTATTGTCTGTTCTAGAAAGGAAACAATATGTATCGGTTTGAGTTCCACAAAATGCAATAGATGGTGGAGTACTAGTTTATGTCATTGTCCTGGGCAGCTCTGGATGTATCTTCCCATTCACTAGTTCTTTAGCTTTATAGATTTGGCCCATTAGTCATTTTACATTATCAAGTTAATATTAGTCCTTGCAATGGTTTAGAACTTACATCTAAACCACATTTTGCTGCTTTCTTTTAGGCGGTAGACTATCATACATGGGTGAAAGGTTTACACGACAAGCTAGTGTCTTACATGATTATTGACCTGTGGCTAAGAGGAGGTTTTTTAAGATCTTTAAAGGTCTGAAACCTTCAGAAGCCGGAAAATATAAGCAATTGGAGCAAGCCTCTATGATGGCTTTGTGCAAACAACTACTTTCCTTGAGGCCAACACAATAATTTGCAGAAGTGACACAGTTTAACTACCGAAGGACTCTTCTACTCTGGTCATCCATTGATCCTTTCGCAATGTATCGACCTGTTTAATATGATAGGAGTCCAAAAGGATTTTTTGAGATGACACACGTTGAATTAGCTGTTGTATCACTCCCATAATTGCTGTATAGATTCTATCTTTGGGGACTTTCCTTTGTATTTGTTGATGAAAGGAAGTTGCAGATACAGAGTTCATGTATTGTGTACATATATATAAGTGCAAATACTCTTGCATTCTTTTCTACCCCTCTCATATCATTTGTTGCAAAGGTTTAGTTTTAGCTGCATACTATGATCAAAGAATGTCTTATGGTTTAATTAATCAATAATCACTATGTGTAGGACACTTTTGATAATGTATCATATCAGCAAATCTTCCATTAGGCAATTCATTCCCAAAATAAATTCTATATGATGTCAAATCCTGTGATGTACAGAGTAACTATAAAGCGAATAAACTTAACTTTTAAGCTATGTTGCTCGGACTCTCCGAAAATGTGGCAGGATATGTGTCGGATCCTCCAAAAGTAGTGCATTTTTGAAGGATCCGACACGGTTACGGCTACATTTTGGAGAGTCCGCGCAACATGCTTGTAGAGGCGTGATCCTATAAAGCGAATAAACTTTACTTTTAAGTATGCTTGTAGAGGCGTGATCCTACATAAAATTTTGCTCCTAAATTTTGTTTTTTCACTTTTTTTTTTTGTACTTTTAATTTTCTGTTTTATATGTGTAGGCATATAAATTTTATTGGAATTAAATTTATAAAATAATTTGGACTATATTTTAAATTCAAGATATATTAATTCAAATAAATTTATTGTGCTAATATTATTGTTTACGGGATCAAAGTTATCTACCAATTTTCACTACAAGAAAATCACATATTAAGTTTCCTGTGAATTTTCCTTTTATTCTGATGGAAAAACCTTCCTAGGTAATTATTACTTGCGAATTTTAAAAATCTCCAGATAAATTACTTGGGGATTTTGAATCCATATGTAAATTACGTGCGGATTTTTTCGCAAAAAATTCTAAATATCCCGTAAATAAATTCCAATGAAAATCCCCAAGTGCATGTGTTGAAATTTGTAGACGAAAAATTAAAATTACTATCATATATTTTTACAATTTTATTAATTCAACTTTCCACATATATAATTTTTGTATATACCAACACATACACTTTCCCCACCACAGAGATACTAGTTCACCAACTATAATATTTTCACGTACATCTAAATTAGGAACTGTTAGCCTATTATACTGGACCCCAAGACACGCTTACTGCTACCAAAGCTCATTGCCTGTATCATCTCACCAACCTGCCTCTAATAAAATGCAAAAGCTTACAAGTCTTGGCCGATGTGGGACAAAAATGTCCCCACTTCCACTTCCCAAATGTAGTGTTGTTTACTTAATGCTTACCTCTTACTTTTTTTGTTTTTATCTTTTATTTAGTAAAAGGATGCATTATTTGAGGATTCCATGAATCAAATGGAACACTCTTTCCCAAGTAATAACAAATTACACGTATATACTTCTAATTTTAAGATAGTTTTAGTTATTTTTCAAATTTTCATTAATATTTCTCAAATAACATACTATTAATTTCTTTTTTATATAAAAAATACATTAATTAAAAAGAATTAAATACATTATACTTGATTATTAGTAAGAATTATTTCTTTAATCCTAATAAAGTACACATGATTAAGTTATTTTAATAATGGTAGGATTTAATCAAGAGATGATGTTAGAAAGTAGAATCATCATATCATTCGATATTGATTTTCAAAACTAACAATCTCAAACTATTTCTTTTTATATGTACTATTATTGAATTTTATCTAATTAAATACATGTGAAAAAAATGACATACATAAGATAAAAAGTTAATAAAACTTAGTTACATTTTTATAAATGTAACGTAATTTTTCTCTGCTTAGAAATTAAACTTAAATACTTCTCAATCATTTAGTTATATTAAGTATATTTTCTGATGATATTAGCTGAAATATGTCAAATATAGTCGTATCTTAGTTTTATAATGTCCTTTATACTAACCATATCAAATTCTTAAAATAATTTACCTTTTGATAATTATTTTGTTATTGAATTTACTAAAAAAGGTAATAACCGACTATGTTATGCTTAATGGTTTATAATGTCCAACCAAATATATATACATCATTAATTTTTATATAGGATCAATAATTTTATATTTACCTACACATAAATTGACGAAATATAATATATAAAATCGATTCCTATGGATATTTTCTACTGATCAAGTTTTTGTAACTTTTAGAAAAACATATTTTTTAACTTAAAAAAGTAACTACTTCATAAAATAAAATCATAATATTTTTTAGAAGTATTTAAATAATTTCAAACGTAAATATATAGTTATAAAATCCTCAAATATTATATATCCAATTAAAACAACAACTATAAAATTTCTTTCTAAATCCGAAGAATAAATCCTCATTCAAAACCGTAGCATGAAAAAATCAAGTAAATTCTCAATAAATAATTTTTATTTAAAACCACAAAAATAATATCTACTTAACTTCTTAGCTAATGTTATTTCTAATTAAATCCTAAGCTATATTGTAAAGAATAAATTTCTAGCAAGAATTACAACAGTATAATCCCATATAATTCCACCAAAATAAGTAAATTCCCAAGAAAACAAATTCTAACTAAATTCACAACAACAAAATCTCTTGGTAATTTTCAAGGTAAGAAAATTCACAGGTAAATTCCCAAAAGAATATCACTAATTAAATTTGCAGCAATAACATCCCTAAGTAATTTCCCATCTAAGAGAATCCCCAGGTAAATCCCAAGAAACAATCCCTAGCTAAATTTGTAGCAATATCTCCAGGTAATTTCCCAAATAAGCAAATCGCCAGGTATATTTCAAAGAAAATATCCCCAACTAAATTTTCATGTAGAGTTACCTAGGGTTATTCCTCCGGATTAATATAGGATTTTTTTTTGTTTTCCTTATTTGTTTACCTGCGGATTTTCTTACAGAATCGTACTTGCCGATTTGTTTCCCCACGTAATTTCCCATGTAATATTTTGGCGCATAATGGCGTCAAAGTTACCTACAGAATTTCCTTGAAAAATAATTTTTGTAGGTAAAATATTTTAAATTTAGGGATTTTATTATTTCGCATAAAAATCCGCAGGTATTATCTGCGAATAAAATCCCCAGGTAAAATTCCCATGTAATTAGTACTTTTCTTGTAGTATTTGTTTGCCAAAACAAAACGGAAACCACTATACGTGGTTGGCTTTTTCTTCAAATAGTTTATACCATTCGTCGACAAAAAAAATTATTGACTTGCTTAAAGTTTAAACATCCTTGACGGGATTCCTGCTATGCCATTGATCGCAGTGTATAACACATAGAACATGTGTATACCAAATTATGCATTAGCATACCATGTCATTTTTCCTTGATAAAAATCAAGTCCATCCTTTAGTTCTCGAATTTAAATCATAGTATACTTGATCCAGATTTGAAGTTATCTAAATTTTACACCATATCTATAAACAACAACAATAACAACAATAATAATTACCCAGTGAAATCCTACAAAGTGGGGTCTGGGGAGGATAATGTGTACACAGACCTTTACCCTACCCCCATAGGGGAGAGAGGTTGTTTTCGATAGGAATGTATTTGCAATAAATTATATGTGATATAAAAATAAATTGCAATCACAAAATAAATATGAAGAAACATAAGTTTATTGATAAAATGATGCGGGTACAATCCTGTTTCTCCCTTGATTCTTCTCTCCTGATAATCTCCGTGATTCGAGGGCTGAAGCAGTGTATTTCTCGAATGTAAGGGTGATGTATTTGATCTCCGGCTTCTTGAACTATTTCATTGTCAAGAAGTATCTGGCCATATTTTGATCTCTTTGTGAGTATCCCGTGAATTTATGGGATTTAGGCACCTCTATAAGGGAATATGTATCCCTTTATATAGGTGTGAGTTAGGGTTTAGGGTAGAGTAACCTCCAAGAAACCCTAATAGACTCCTAGGATTTCTAGAGTCCTGTAGTGTCACACCTCTTTTTTACATTATTACACCCCGTGAAGAGTATAATAAAAAGAGTTTTTTCAATTAAAGGACGGCCGGAACGGGATTAGTTATTAAATTTTCAGAGTCGCCACTTGAGAATATAATGGTGTCTCAAGTCACCGAATTATCCCGAACCGAGGAAAGTTTGACTCTGTTACAGTCTGCGAACTAGAAATTCGGGTAAGGAATTCTGTTAATCCGGGAGAAGGTGTTAGGCACTCCCAAATTCTGTAGTTCTAGCACGGTCGCTCAACTGTTGTATTTTAATTTTTATTTGATTTTATTACATGCTAATTTATGTGCTTTTATTTATAAACTTCATTTATTATTATTTATTTAAAAAAGACTTGCGACATCATGAAAGCACGTTTCCGACCACGTTGCCATCAAGGCACCCGTTTTCATTAACACACTTCGACTTTGTCGAGATTTGGATTTGAGTTGCAATCAATGCATACCCGAGTTTAAGGAAGTAATTAAATCGTGCTTAACGGTTCTAGCGTAATGATATTTGGGAAAGGCCATTGAAATTTGCTAAAATAGTCCTTCCAAACTCTAACCGTTTTTAATAATCAATTATCGAGGGCCCCGCAATTATTCTGGGTTCAACGAGGCTCATCTCCAAATTT
>MU695332.1:6566-31729 GCA_026770625.1 Nicotiana glauca | reverse complement strand
AATTGTCAAATGTGAAGGGTACTACGTGAAGAGGGTCATGATAGATGGAGGTTCTGGGGTAGACATTTGCCCACTTTCTACACTATAGCATACGAAAATTGGGACTGAAAGGTTTCATCCCAACAATGTCTGCGTGCGAGCCTTCTATGGTATCAAAAGGGACACAACTGGAGAAATCGATCTGATTCTGACCATTGGCCCGGTAGACTTTGAGGTGACCTTACAAGTGCTATACATGGACACGTCCTACAACTTTCTTTTGGGAAGGCCATGGATCCACGTAGTAGGGTCTGTACTCTCTACCCTCCATCAAGTGGTGAAATTTAAACATGAATATCAGGAGATCGTGGTCCACGGAGAGGATGGAGCGAGGGAAGGAAGTAAGCACATAGTTTACCAAGAATTTGAAGTCGTGGTGGCAGACCAACATGAAGAAGGAAACCCTTGCCCCTAGCCCTTCCTATCCAATGCCTCGATTATGGTGGCCAAAGAAATGATCAGACGTGGTTTCAAATCAGGGAAGGGACTTGGGAAATCCCTACAGGAATAGCTGAACCGGTTACCATACCTACCACTGAGAAGTTCTTCGAGATAGGTTTCCTACCTACCCAGATGCTATAAAGTGGGAATACGAGAGAAAGAATGAGGGATGTGTTTTGCCTCAACCACTGCCACATTTATACGAAACCTTTGTCAAGCTAAAGTACAGTGAAGGAGAGGATGATAAGGCCTTTACGACCGAAGAGATTGAAGAAATATGTGGGGCAGTGAGAAAGATACTCTATGAAACCCACATGGTTCAGCCGGGAGAGGGCACAAGCACCACTGAGGTGCTGTACATATGACCAAGCACCAAGCTGCAGAATTGGAAGGCTATGCCATTTTCGATCAAGCGGGAATCCCGGTAGACCTGACCTGTTACTTTTTCTGCATCACGAGTTATTCCACGGTATAACTCGGATGTTTTCTTTAGTTTCTTGTCTATAACTCGGATGTTTTCTTTAGTTTCTTGTCTTTAAATTTCCAAATGTAAACTCTGTTATCTTCAAATTCCAAGGAATGAAATCAATATTTCATCGTTCATCTTTATTTATTCTTTCTGATTTTGCTATTTTTCTCTTTTATTTCTTCTTTTTAGTTCTAATAATGCGGCTTTAAATAACATGACATGCTTACGGACTTCATGCCCAGATCCAAACACACTGTCTAATTGTGAAATAATGAACCAAGAACCGAAATATGACGAAGAAGAGGCTTTTAGGGAAATAAATCGAGAATTGGAACAATTTGAGAATAAACCTAAGCCAAACTTGAATGATACTGAGCCGGTTAACTTGGGAACTTTTGAAGAAATCTGGGAAACCAAGATAAGCATTCACACAGACGAGAAAACCCGGGATGCAATAATCTAACTCCTGTTTGAGTTCAGAGATGTGTTTGCATGGTCGTACGACGACATGCCAGGGCTAAGTGTTGATCTGGTGGTTCATAAGTTGCCAACTTACCCCGACTGCCCTCCGGTCCAGCAAAAGCAAAGAAAGTTCAAAACTGATATCAGTGACAATATCAAAGAAGAAATCACGAAACAATTGAAAGCGAGGGTAATCCGAGTTGTCCGGTACACTACATGGTTAGCTAATGTAGTCCCAGTTCCAAAGAAAGACGGGAAGACCTGGGTGTGTGGGGACTACAGAGATTTAAACAAGGCAAGCCCCAAGGATAACTTCCTGTTGCCTAACATTCACATCCTTGTTGATGACTGTGCCAAACATGAGATACAGTCCTTCGTGGATTGTTACGCAGGATATCACCAGGTGTTGATGGATGAAGAAGATGCCGAAAAGACATCTTTTACCACACCTTGGGGTACATATTGTTACAGAGTCATGCCTTTTGGTCTGAAGAATGCTGGGGCAACCTACATGAGAGCCATGACTGCCATTTTCCATGATATGATGCATTAAGAGATAGAGGTATATGTGGACGACATAATTATCAAGTCCAAAACCCAGGATGACCATGTTCGAGATTTGAGAAAATTCTTCGAGTAGTTGCGCAAGTATGATTTGAAGCTAAACCCAGCCAAATATGCGTTTGGAGTCCCATCGGGCAAAATTTTGGGCTTCATAGTCAGCCAGAGAGGTATCGAGTTAGATCCTACTAAGATAAAATCCATCCAGGATTTGCCTCCTCCGAAAACTAAGAAAGATGTGATGAGCTTGTTGGGCAGATTAAACTATATCAGCCGGTTCATTGCTCAGTTGACATCCACATGTGAGCCCATATTCTAATTAATGAAGAAAGATGCAGTAGTCAAGTGGACAGATGAATGTCAAGAAGATTTTGATAAGATCAAGGAATGTCTGTCAAATCTGCCAGTCTTGGTCCCACCAGAGCCAGGGAGGCCTCTTTTCTTGTACCTGACAGTCATGGAAAATTCTTTCGATTGTGTCCTCGGGCAACATGATATAACCGGGAAGAAAGAACAGGCGATCTACTACCTGAGCAGGAAGTTTACCAGCTATGAAGCTTAGTATACTCTGTTGGAGAGAACCTGTTGTGCCATAACTTGGGTCGCTCAGAAGCTACGACATTATCTGCAAGCCTACACCACCTACCTCATAACCAGGTTGGATCCTTTGAAATACATATTCCAGAAACTGATGCCCACAGGGAGATTAGCAAAATGGCAGATTCTACTCACGGAATTTGACATAGTCTATGTCACTTGCACGGCAATGAAAGCCCAGGCAGTGGCAGATCATTTGGCTAAAAACCCGGTTGATGATGAATACTAACCGTTGAGCACTTACTTCCCAGATGAAGAGGTAAATTCAATAGAAGCAATCTCTGAAGACACCCATGCTTGGAAAATTTTCTTTGATGGGGCGGTAAACGCAAAAGGTGTGGGAATTGGGGCAATCTTGTTCTCATCCACTGGTCAGCACTACTCGGCCACAGCTAGGCTTTGGTTCTTCTGCAGAAACAACACTGCTGAGTATGAAGCCTGCATCATGGGTATGAACATGGCAATTGACCAAGACGTCGAAGAGTTATTGATTACGGGAGACTCAGATTTGATTATCTGGCAAGCCCAAGGAGAATGGGAAACCCGAGATGCTAAACTTGTTCCCTATCGGCAAAATGTGGAAGATCTTAGCAAGCGGTTCAAGTAAATAGAGTTTAGGTACATCCCTTATTGTCACAATGAACTAGCTGATCCACTCACCACTCTGGCTTCGATGTTGCCCTACCCAGGCAATGCCCACATTGATCCCTTTGAAATCCAAATCAGGGAAAGACATGGTTACTGTAATACGGTTGAGGTAGAACCAAACACCCAGCCATGGTATCATGACATCAAAAGGTTTCTAAAAATATAAGAATACCCCGAGCAAGCTAGTGGATACCAAAAGAGAACCATTAGACGGCATGCAAGTGGTTTCTTCTTAAGTGGTGATATCTTGTACAAAAGGACCCCAGATCTCAAATTATTAAGATGTGTTGACGCCAAAGAGACCAGAAGGATCATGCATGAAGTACACGTAGGAGTGTGCGGACCCCACATAAACGAGTGTATTTGGGCAAAGAAAATCCTTCGAGCAGGATATTACTGGATAACTATGGAAAAGGACTACTTTAGCTTTGTCCGGAAGTGCCATCAGTGTCAGGTGCACGGTGATTTAATTCATGCACCTCCCACAGAACTACATCCCATGTCGGCACCTTGGCCATTTGTCGCTTGGGGCATGGATGTCATTGGGCCGATTGAGCCAAAAGCCTCAAATGGACATATATTCATACTAGTTGCCATTGATTACTTCACGAAGTGGGTTGAAGCCATCACTCTCAAATCGGTCACCAAGAAAGCTGTGGTAGATTTTGTGCACTCCAATCTTATCCGCCGCTTTAGCATTCCTACAACTATCATCACAGATAATGCTGCAAACCTGAATAGTCGTATGATGGAAGAGGTATTCGAACAATTCAAAATAACACATAGAAACTCCACTCCCTACCGGCCCAAAGCCAATGGTGCTGTTGAGGCAGCAAACAAGAATATCAAGAAGATTTTGAGAAAGATGATTCAGAGCTCCAGACAATGGCATGAAAAGTTGCCTTTCGCATTACTGGGATATCGCACCACGATGCACATATCGGTAGGAGAAACTCCATACCTTTTGGTCTATGGAACTGAGGGTGTTATACCCGTAGAGGTAGAAATCCCTTCTCTCCGGATTATTGTTGAAATAGAGATTGAGGATAGTGAGTGGGTCAAGACTCGTCTGGAATAGATGACCTTAATTGATGAAAAATGGATGGCTGCGGTCTGTCATAGGCAGTTGTACCAACAAAGAATGGCCCGCACTTATATCAAGAAAGTGCGGCCTAGGAATTTCGAAGTGGGACAACTTGTGTTAAGGTGCATTCTTCCTCATCACCAGGAAGCAAAAGGAAAATTTGCTCCCAATTGGAAGGGTCCATACATCATCAGAAAGATATTGCCGAGAGGAGCATTGTATCTGGGTGATATCGAAGGAAATGATCCCGAAGTAGCTATGAATGCGGATACAGTAAAAAGGTACTATGTCTAGGATTTTTGTGGCGATGACTTTGTTCAATTGAGATGACGAAGGCTTTCATTCTCGCTATCCAAACACTATCAATCTTTCGCAAACCCTTTGATCCAGTTACTCTTCCATGATTACCCTCTTTGGAACCCGAAAGTGCTATTGAAAAAAGAAAGAAAAATAAAGAAAAGAAAACAAAACAGAAACAGAAAAACAAAAACAACAAAAACAAATATTTTTCCTGAACTACGTCTGACTTGATTCCGAAAGGATACGTAGGTAGCCTCTCTCTGGGGTTCAGTCACACCAAAGCAACAATCCTAATTCCCCCAAAAAGTGAAACTAGGGCAGATGATATCATGGCTCAGCAATGAGCCTACCAAAATGATTCCAAAGTTGTAGTTCCATCCAAATTCTTTCTACCCAGAAACCTCGTCCAAGTCCTTCCGATCAATTGGCAAAGGAGTTGGAATTGGAAAACACCATTGCTTGAACTGGATACAATCAAACTGAGAGAAATAAAATGATAGAGTCTTATCGGTGAAAACCTACGGGTACCATAAGGAGACGATGAGTAGAGAAATTGAAACGAGAGTGTCCGTTCAGTGAAAACTCGTAAAGAGCACTATCGGGCGATAGTGAGTAGAGAAATTGAAATGAGAGAGTCCGTTTAGTAAAAACTCATAAAGAGCACTATTGGGCGACGGTGAGAAGAGAAATGAGAGAGGTTGATTGGTGAAAACTCGCAAAGGGCACCGTCGGAGGAACAGAAGATATCTCCCACCACTGAAAGAGTCCTGGAAAGATTCCTTGGTTTTGAAACACGGGTCAATGAGTTTATGAGAAGTTGGGAAAGTTTTTGTGGGTTGGGCATCCAGTTCAAAATGCATGTCATGTCTATTTGAAGCCTGCATACACCCCAGATAAGTCCTTCTTTTCTCCCCGAAAGGGATGCTTCTCCTTAAATTCGTTTTCTTGCCTTTTGTTTATTTTTTCCTTGAATCCCTTTCGGTATAACTCTATTCCCGAAACTAATACAAAGAAAAGGTGGAAGGACTGGCTTTACAGGGGTCTACCAAGCAAAAGCTAAAGAAAGTACTCCGCCTCAGCGGGTGCACCAAGCCAATCCCGACTGACCATGATTGTTGATGCTTTCAAAGCAAAGATATTGAAAAGGAAAGAAAGTCAAGGAGAAAGGTCCTAAGAGAAAAATAAAGTGAAAAAGGTCAAAGCCCCACGCGGACGAGTCGTCATGAAATCCTGAAAGTTGGGCCCTTCGGTTTGAAAGAGAGATTAATCTTCAAAACCAACAAGCAGCAGAGGTTCTCAACAGAAGCTGGGCCGGAATCAAGCAATTAGGACGATCAAGGCCACAAAACCAACCACCGTTTCAAACTAACAATTGTTCTTTGTTTGAAAGTTAAAACAGGTGCAATCCAAGCAACCATGCAAGAAGCAGGTGCAACCAAAGAAAAGAAATGCGCAAGTGCTGAAATGGCTTTGTAGCAAATAATCAATCCAAAAGGGAAGTTTCCTCGAAGTTCTTTCCTGCATCTTATTAAAATGAAAAAAAACAGATAAGAAAAAGAAGAAAATCCCAAAAGAGGATAGTTTAGAATCCCCAATATCAATCTTTTACTTTTATTTTCCAACATTAGGGCTCCAATCCCCGAGTTGCGCCTTTTAGACATAGGGCCTCCATTCCCTAGTCACCTTTTGCAGACATTAGGGTTCCAATCCTTGAGTTGAACTTTTTACTGTTTGCCAATATCAGGGCTCCAATCCCTGAGTTGCACCCTTTTGACATAGGGCCTCCATTCCCTAGTCACATTTTGCGACATTAGGGCTCGAATACCTGAGTTGATCTTTTTACCTTTTGCCAACGTTAGGGCTCCAATCCCTGAGTTGTGCTTTTTAGACGTAGGGCCTCCATTCCCTAGTCATCTTTTGCCGATATTAGTGCTCCAATCCCTGAGTTTAGCTTTTACCTTTTGCCAAGATTAGGGCTCCAATCCCTGAGTTGAGCCTTTTAGACGTAGTGCCTCCATTCCCTAGTCACCTTTTGCTGACATTGGGGCTCCAATCCCTGAGTTGAGCTTTTTGCCTTTTGCCAACATTAGGGATCCAATCCCTGAGTTGCGCCTTTTAGACATAGGGCCTCCATTCCCTAGTCACCTTTTGCGGACATTAGGGTTCCAATCCCTGAGTTAAGCTTTTACCTTTCGCTAACATTAGGGCTCCAATCCCTGAGCTGAGCCTTTTATACGTAGGGCCTCCATTCCCTAGTCACCTTTTGCCGACATTAGGGATCCAATCCCTGAGTTGAGCTTTTTACCTTTTTCTAACATTAGGGCTCCAATCCCTGAGTTGAGCCGTTTAGACGTAGGGCCTCCATTCCCTAGTCGTCTTTTGCCAGTATTAGGGCTCCAATCCCTGAGTTGAGTCATTTAGATGTAGGGCCTTCGTTCCCTAGTTACCTTTTGCCAACATTAAGGCTCCAATCCCTGAGTTGCGCCTTTTAGACATAGGGCCTCCATTCCCTAGTCATCTTTTGCCAACATTAGGGCTCCAATCTCTGAGTTGAGCCTTTTTAGACATATGGTCTCCATTCCCTAGTCGCCTTGCGCCAACATTAGGGCTCCAATCCCTGAGTTGAGCTTTTACCTTTGCCAACATTAGGACTCCAATCCCTGAGTTGTGCCTCTTTAGACATAGGGCCTCCATTCCCTAGTCGCCTTTTTCGCCAATATTAGGGCTCCAATCCCTGAGTTGAGCTTTTACCTTTGCCAACATTAGGGCTACAATCCCTGAGTTATGCCTCTTTTAGACATAGGGCCTCCATTCCCTAGTCACCTAAAAAAAAGAGAATAAGTTCAGAATTTTCTCACGAATAACACAAGAAATTTTCCTAGTGAAAACTAGGGCAGAGAAATTTAGTTCATTTGTTTATTTTGGTGTCTAAGCA
The DNA here is from genome assembly GCA_026770625.1 of Nicotiana glauca. Classification (NCBI taxonomy): domain Eukaryota; kingdom Viridiplantae; phylum Streptophyta; class Magnoliopsida; order Solanales; family Solanaceae; genus Nicotiana; species Nicotiana glauca. The sequence continues at coordinate 24,193 of MU695332.1, read as the reverse complement.
GGTTTAACCTGGAGGCACAAGATCCGAGGTAGCTGAAAGAATGAGTCTCAATCCGATATAAAGAAAAGAAGAAAAAGAACAAAAAAGAAGTGAATTCAAAGTGCTGAGGTAAACAAAGATGCGGACTGCTCAAAACTTGATTGAAGTCACAAGCTCCGCCTGTTCCGCTTTAATCCAATGCTGAAGAAAGAACCAGCTCCTACAACTTGCGAGCATCAAGATTCAGATCAGAGTCCACAGCAAAATCAGCTAAGACTCAAGATCGAGCTTCAAGAGATTTATTGATAGGAATCTTGTAACTCGTATTTTATAGGCATAACTAGCGTAGCTTTGATTTTCCTTTTGGTGTAATAAGGAGTTCAGCAAGCAGTAGCAGCAGCAACAGCAGTGAAATCACAGCTCCCGGTAGTCCCAGCTACCAAAACTTCCAGAACTACACTAACCTGATTCCTTTACAGCCAAGGATATGTAGGCAACCTCAGAAGCAAGGTTCGGTCAGACATTTTTCAAAAAATACTTCCCACGGAGTGCTAAGCGGGCAAAAATCCCTCATAATTGCTCATTTATCTTTGCCCGAAAATACTTCGTATCTCCGAGTAAAGTAGGGCAGCTGTGAGCACGTGATTTTTGCCTCGCGTGAATTACTCCTACATAATTCTTAGATGTAGGATTTTTCTTTTACTAATTTGATTTTTAAGATTTAATTGCATAATTTTGTATATGTTTGCATTTGTGTGTACATGTTTAATTTAATAATTCGTAAAAAATATAAAAATATTACATTTACATTTAGGATTTAATTTTTACATGTTTTAGACTAATTACTGATTAGGGTTTTACAAGAATACAAAAAATCACAAAAATAAATGACTTTTAGCTTTGAATTGTGCTAGTTTTCTTTTAATTTGTTTCAATTAATTATAGTAATTATCATTTAGGTTTAATTAGTATTAATTGAGTCCTAGGATTTAATTCAGATTTTTTTTAATTTTTAAAAGAGATAAGAAAAGACGAAATAAAATAAAGAAGGGTTTAGGGAAAAGAAATTAACAAAATAGAGAAGGGTGGGCTGTTCTTGCTAAAGACCTAGGTTTTGGGCCAGATTTTTGAACTAATTACCAGCCCAGCAGAGAAATTACTCTTAAAACCGGACCAAACACATCCCAGGCCCAAACTCGTGCCCCATTACCCGGTCCAGTCCCTTTACCACTGAAGTTGTGGTGGCAGACCAGTATGAAGAAGGAAACCCTTGCCTCCAACCCTTCCTCTCCAACGCATCAATAATGATGGCCAAAGAAATGATCTGACATGGCTTCAAACCGGGGAAAGGACTTGGGAAGTCCTTGCAAGAAATAGCCGAACCAGTTACCCTGCCTACCACTGAGAAGTTCTTCGGGATAGGCTTCCAACCTACTCCAGATGATATAAAATGGGTTGACGACAGAAAGAATGATCGATGGGCACTTCCTCAACCACTGCCACATCTGTATGAGACATTTGTCAAGCCAAAATACAATGAAGAAGAGGAGGATGAGGCCTTTATGACCGAAGAGATTGAAAAGATATGTGTGGCAATGAGAAAGATACTATATGAAACCCACATGGTCCAACCGGGAGAGGGCTTAAGCACCATTGAGGTGCTGTATATGGGACCAAACACCAAGCTGCAGAATTGGAAGGCTACGCCATTCCCAATCAGGTGGGAGTCCCGGTAGACCTTCCTGCACTTTTTCTACATCGCGAGTTATTTCAGGGTGTAACTCGGATGTTTTCTTTAGTTTCTTGTCTTTTAATTTCCAAATGTAAACCCTGTTATCTTCAAATTCCCAGAAATAAAATCAATATTTCATTGTTCATCTTTCTTTATTCTTTCTAATATTGCTATTTTTCTCTTTTATTTCTACTTTTAGTTCTAATAATGCGGCTTTAAATAACATGGAATGCTTGCGGACTTCATGCCCAGATCTAAACACACTGTCTAATTGCGAAATAATGAACCAAGAACCAAAATACAATGAAGAAGAGGCTTTTAAGGAAATAAATCAAGAATTGGAACAATTTGAGAATAAACCTAAGCCAAACTTAAATGATACCGATCCGGTTAACTTGGGAACTTCTGAAGAAATCAGGGAAACCAAGATAAGCATTCACTTGGATGGAAAAACCCGGGATGCATTAATTCAACTCCTGTTTGAGTTCAAAGATGTGTTTGCTCGGTCGTATGACGACATGCCAGGGTTAAGTGTTGATTTGGTGGTTCACAAGTTACCAACTTACCCCGATTACCCCCCGGTCCAGCAAAAGTAAAAAAAGTTTAAAACTGACATCAGTGACAAGATCAAAAAAGAAATCACGAAAAGGTTGAAAGTAGGGGTAATCCGAGTGGTCCGGTACACCACATGGCTAGCTAATATAGTCTCAGTTCCAAAGAAAGAGGGGAAAACCCGGGTGTGTGTAGATTACAGAGATTTAAACAAGGCAAGTCCCAAAGACAACTTCCCTTTGCCCAACATCCACATCATTATTGATAATTGCGCCAATCATGAGATACAGTCCTTTGTAGACTGTTACGCAGGATATCACCAGGTGTTGATGGATTAAGAAGACGTAGAGAAAATAACTTTTACCATACCTTGGGATACATACTATTACAGAGTCATGCCATTTGGTTTCAAGAGCGCCGGGGCAACCTACATGAGGGCCATGACCGCCTCTTTTCATGATATGATGCATCAAGAAATAGAGGTGTATATGGACGACGTGATTATCAAGTCCAAAATCCAGGATGACCATGTTTGAGACCTGAGAAAATTCTTTGAGCGGTTGAACAAATATGGTTTGAAGCTGAAGCCAGCCAAATATGCGTTTAGAGTCCCATCGGGCAAACTTTTGGGCTTTATAGTCAGCCGGAGAGGTATCGAGTTAGATCCAACAAAAATAAAATCTATCCAGGATTTTCCTCCTTCGAGAACCAAGAAATATGTGATGAGCTTGTCGGGCAGATTAAACTATATCAGCCGGTTCATTGCTCAGTTGACATCCACATGTGAGCCCACATTTAAATTGCTAAAGAAAGATACAGACAGTCAAATGGACGGATGAATGTCAAGAAGCTTTTGATAAGATCAAGGAATATCTGTCAAATCCGCCAGTCTTGGTCCAATCAAAGTCAGGGAGGCCTCTTTTCTTGTACCTGAAAGTCCTGGAAAATTCTTTCGGTTGTGTCATCGGGCAACATGATGTAACCGGGAGGAAAGAATAGGCGATCTACTATCTGAGCAAGAAGTTTACCAGCTATGAAGCTAAGTATACTCTGCTGGAAAGAACCTGTTGTGCCTTAACTTGGGTCGCACAGAAGTTGAGACATTATCTGCAAGCCTATACCACTTACCTCATATTCAGGTTGGATCCTTTGAAATACATATTCTAGAAACCAATGCCCACATGGAGATTATCAAAATGGCAGATTTTGCTCTCTGAATTTGACATAGTCTATGTCACTCGCACGGCAATGAAAGCCCAGGCGTTGGCAGATTATTTGGCTGAAAACCCGGTTGATGAAGAATACCAACCTTTGAACACTTACTTCCCGGATGAAGAAGTAAACTCAATCGAGGCGATATCCGAGGATACCACTGCCTGGAAAATGTTCTTTGATGGGGGGGTAAACGCGAAAGGTGTTGGAATCGGGGCAATTTTGATCTCACCCACTGGTCAGCACTATCCAGCCAATGCCAAGCTTCCATTTTTCTGCACAAACAACACTGCCGAGTATGAAGCCTGCATTATAGGTATAAACATGGCAATCGACCAAGATGTCAAAGAGTTGCTAATTATGAGAGACTCAGATTTGATTATCCGGCAAGCCCAGGGAGAATGGGGAACCCGAGATTTTAAGCTTATTCCCTATCGACAATATGTGGAAGATCTTAGCAAGTGGTTCAAGTCAATAGAGTTCAGGTACATCGCTCGTTGTCACAATGAACTAGATGATGCACTCGCCACTCTAGACTCGATGTTACCCTACCCAGGCAATGCCCATATTGATCCCTTGGAAATCCAAATTAGGGAGAGGCACGGTTACTGTAGTATGGTTGAGGTAGAACCAAATACCCAGCCATGGTATCATCACATCAAAAGGTTTCTAAAATGCAAGAATACCCCGAGCAAGCCAGTGGAGACCAAAAGAGAACCATTAGGCGGCATGCAACTGGTTTCTTCTTAAATGGTGATGTCTTGTACAAAAGGACCCCGGATCTCAACTTGTTAAGATGTGTTGACGTCGAAGAGGCTGGAAGGATCATGCATGAAGTACTCGCAGGAATGTGCAAACCCCACATGAACGGGTATGTTTTAGCAAAGAAAATTCTTCGAGCGGGCCATTATTGGATAAACATGGAAAAGGACTGCTTCAGCTTTGCTCGGAAGTGCCATCAGTGTCAGGTGAACGGTGATTTGATTCATGCACCTCTGATAGAATTACATCCCATGTCAGCACCTTGGCCGTTTTCGCTTGGGGCATGGATGTCATTGGGCCGATCGACACAAAAGCCTCAAATGGGCATAGATTCATACTGGTTTCCATTGACTACTTCACGAAGTGGTTTGAAGCCATAACTCTCAAATCGGTCACCAAGAAAGCTGTGGTAGATTTTGTACACTCCAATCTTATTTGCCGTTTTGGCATTCTTGCAACTATTATCACAGATAATGCTGCAAACTTGAATAGTTATTTGATGGGAGAGATATGTGAACAATTCAAAATAACGCATAGGTACTCTACTCCCTACCAGCCCAAAGCCAATGGTGTTGTTGAAGCAGCAAACAAGAACATCAAGAAGATTTTGAGAAAGATGATTCAGAGCTCTAGGTAATGGCATGAAAATTTGCCTTTCACATTGCTGGGATATCGCACCACGGTGCGCACATCGGTAAGAGAAACCCTATACCTTTTGGTCTATGGAACTGAGGTTGTAATACCCGTGGAGGTGGAAGTCCCTTCTCTCTAGGTCATCGTTGAAGCCGAGATTGAGGACAGTGAGTGGGTCAAGACCCGTTTGGAATAGCTAACCTTAATTGATGAAAAATGGATGGCTGCAGTCTGTCACGGGCAGTTGTACCAACAAAGAATGGCCCGTGCTTATAACAAGAAAGTGCGACCCAGGAGCTTTGAAGTGGGACAACTTGTGTTAAAGCGCATTCTTCCTCCTCATCACCAGGAAGCAAAAGGAAAATTTGCTCCTAATTGGAAGGGACCATACATCATCAGAAAGATATTGCCGAGAGGAGCATTGTATCTGGGGGATATCGAAGGGAATGATCCCGAAGCAGCTATGAATCCAGATGCAGTAAAAAGTTACTATGTCTAGGATTTCTACAGCAATGAATTTGTTCAATTGGGATGACGAAGGCTTTCATTCTTGCTATACAAACATTATCAATGTTTCGCAAACCCTTTGAGCCGGTTACTCTTCCTTGATTACCCACTTTGGAACCCGAAAGTACTATTGAAAAAAAATGAAAAAATGAATGAAAAATGATGGGAAAAAAAGAGAAAAACAAAAACAACAAAAACAATTGTTTCCCTAAACTACGTCTGACTTAATTCCGAAAGGATACGTAGGCAGCCTCTCTCTGGGGTTCAGTCATACCAAAACAAAAAATCCCATTTCCCCCAAGAGTGAAACTGGGGCAGATGATATAATGGCTTGACAATGAGCTCATCAGAATGGTTCCAAAGTTGTAATTTCATCCAGATTCTTTTTACCCAAACCTTGTCCAAGTCCTTATGATCAATTGGCAAAGGCGTTGGAATCGGAAAACACCATTGTTGGAATTTGACACAATCAAACTAAGAGATATAAAATGAGAGAGTCTTATCGGTGAAAACCTACGAGCACCATAAGGCGACGGTGAGCAGAGAAATTGAAAATGACAGAGTCCGTTTAGTGAAAACTTGTAAAGAGAACTATCGGGCGATGGTGAGAAGAGAAATAAGAAAGGTCGATTAGCGAAAACCCGTAAAGGGCGTCGTCGGTCGAATAGAAGACATTTCCCTCCATTGAAAGAGTCCTGGCAAGATTTCCTGGTTTTGAAACACGGGTCAATGAGCTTATGAGAAGTTGAAAAGTTTGTGTGGTTCAGGCACCCAGTCCAATAAGCATGTCATGTCTATTTGAAGCCTGCATGCACCCCAGATAAGTCCTTCCTTTCTCCCAGAAAGGGACACTTCTCTTTAAATTCGTTTACTTGCCTTTTGTTTACTTTTTCCTTGAATCCCTTTCGGTTAAACTCTATTCCCGAATCTAATACAAAGAAAAGGTGGCAAGACTGGTTTTACAGGGCTCTGCCTAGCAAAAGTTAAAGAAAAGTACCCAGCCTTAGCAGGTGTATCAAGCCGATCCCGGTTGGCCATGATGGTTGATGCTCTGAAAGCAAAGTTATTGAAGAGGAAAAGAAAATCAAGGACAAAGGTTCTAAGGGCGGAATAAGTAAAAGGGTCTAAGCCCCACGCAGGTGAGTCGTCATGAAATCCTAAAAGTTGAGCCCTTCGGCTTGAGAGAGAGATTAATCTTCAAAACCAGCAAGCAGTAGAGGTTCTCAACAAAAGCTGGGCCGAGACCAAGCAATTGAGACGATCAAGGCCCCAAAATCAACCAACGTTTCAAGCTAACAATTGTTCTTTGTTTGAAATTTGAAACAGGTGCAATTCAATCAACTATGCAAGAAGCAGGTGCAACCAAAAAAGGAAAAAACGTGCAAATACTGAAACAACCTTGTAGCAGGGAACAAACCAAAAAGGAAGTTTCCTCCAAATTCTCTCCTGCATTTTCTACTAAAAGATGAAATGAAGAATAATAAAAGAAGAAAAAAAAAGGAAGAAAAATTCAAGATCATGGTAGCCTAGTGGTATATTTGCTTAAAATAAAAAAGAAAAGATCATGGTAGCATAGGGCCTCATTCCCTAGATATCCCGGCATAACCCGTGTACCTCCCTGGCATAACCCAAGGACCTTTTTTCTATTCTCCCGGCATAACCCGTGGATCTTCCTAGCATAATCCAAGGACCTTTTTTCTTTAATTCCGGCATAACCCGTGGACCTCCCTGGCATAACCCAAGGAGCTTTTTCTTCAATCCCGGCATAACCCGTGGACCTCCCTAGCATAACCCAAGGAGATTTTTTCTTTTAATCTAGGCATAACCCATGGACCTCCCTGGCATAACCCAAGGATCCTTTTTCTTTTAATCCCAACATAACCCGTGGACCTCCCTGCGTAACCCAAGGACCTTTTTCCTTTTATCCCGGCATAACCCGTGGACCTCCCTGGCATCACCCAAGTAGCTTTTTTTTCTTTTAATCTGGCATTACCCGTGGACCTCCCTGGCATAACCCAAGGAGATTTTTTTTCTTTTAATTCCGGCATAACCCATGGACTTCCCTGGCATAACCCAATGACCTTTTTTCTTTAATCCCGGCATAACCCGTGGACTTCCCTGGCATAACCCAAGGACCTTTTCTTTAATCCCGGCATAACCCGTAGACCTCCCTGGCATAATCCAATGAGCTTTTTCTTTTAATCCCGGCATAACCCGTGGACCTCCCTGGCATAACCCAAGAACCTCTTTCTTTAATCCCGACATAACCCGTAGGCCTCCCTGCATAACCCAAGGACCTTTTTATTTAATCCCGGCATAATCCGTGGACCTCCCTGGCATAATCCTAGGAGCTTTTTTTCTTCTAATCCCGGCATAACCCGTGGACCTCCCTGGCATAAGCCAAGGAGATTTTTTCTTTGAATCCTGGTATAACCCGTGGACCTCCCTGGCATAACCCAAGGACCTTCTTTGTTCTTTTATCCCAGCATAACCCGTGGACCTCCCTGGCATAACCCAAGGACATATTTTGTTTTCTCCCAGCATAACTCGTGGACCTCCCTAGCATAACCCAAGGACATTTTTTCTTTTCTCCCGGCATAACCCGTGGACCTCACTGGCATAACCCATAAATCTTTTTTCTTCTCCCCCGGCATAACCCGTGGATTTTCCCGGCATAACCCGAGGACCCTTTTCTTTTGCGGCAAAACCCGGTCAACTTTCCAACATAACCTAGCAATTCTCCCAATTTAGGCTTTCACTCCCTACTCCCAAGCATACACAATCCTGACTTTTATTGTTTTCAATAAAGAAGTAGCTTAGATTTGTGTCGCGAATAACTCACGAAATTTTTCTAGTGAAAACTGGGGCAGAAATTTCGTTCGTTTGTTTGTTTTGGTGACCAAGATGACCAAAAAACTGGAGCACAGGATTCAAGATGACCAAAAAAATGAGTCTCAATCTAAAATAAAGAAAGAAGAGAAAAGAACAAAAAAATAAGTGAATTCAAAATACTGAAGCGGAGAAGGAAGTAGACTGCTCAAAAGTTTATTGAAGTCATAAGTTTCGCATGTCCCGCTTTGATCCAAATGCTGAAGAAAGAACCAATATCCACAGCTTGTGAGCATCAAGATTCAGGTCGGGGTCCACAGCAAAATCAGCTAAGACTCAAGATCAAGCTTCAAGAGATTTATAGATAGGAATCTTGTAACTCGTAGTTGATAGGCATCGCTAGCTTAGCTTTGATTTTCCTTTTCGATGTAATAAAGAGGTCAGCAAGCAGTAGCAGTAGCAGCAGCATCAGCAATGAAATCACAGCTCCCGGTAGTCCCAATTACCAAAACTTCCAAAACTACACTGACCTGATTCCTTTATAGCCAAGGATATGTAGGCAACCTTTGAAGCAAGGTTCGGTCAGACATGTTTCAAAAATGCTTCTCATGGAGTGCCAAGCGGGCAAAAATCCCTCATAATTGCTCATTTATCTTTGCCCAAAAACCGTCCGTGTCTCCGAGCAAAGAGGGATAGCTGTGTGCACATGATTTTTGCCTCGCATGATTTACTCCTACAGAATTCTTAAAATTAGGATTTTTTTCTTTAATTATATAATTTTAGGTTTTAATTGCATAATTTCTATGTTTGTTTGTATTTTTGTGTGCATTTTTAATTTAGTTAATTCATAAAAAATACAAAATATTGTATTTGCATTTAGGGTCCTATTTTATATTTTTAGGCTAATTAGTCATTTAATATTACAAAAATAAAAGAAAATACCAAAATTAGTTTATTTTTGCATTTTTACTTTAAAATTTTCAAATCTGTTATAGTTTCCATTTAATTTAGGACTTATTTAATTTTTGGGAAGTAATTAGTTTGTTAGTTTAGTTGCAGAATTTAAATCAGATTTTCATTTAAGTTTAATTTTTGTATTCAATAAATTTGAAAAACAAAAGGGAAGGAAAAGAAAAGGAAATCAATGAAATTAAAGTCTAATTAAAAATTCACAAGTTTTGGGCCAATCTTCAAATCAATCCCCAGCCCAAATGAATCATCCCCAGAGCCTGCCCCCTCTAAGCCCAAAACCCACCAAATACACGATTCGTACCTACATCTTAACCCGGTCCAGTCCCCCTAATAACCTAAACGACACCGTTTCATGGGCATTAGATCAGGACCATCGAGGTTTCTTGATCGGACGGTCCTGAATCTAGGATTAAATAATATGTAAATGTCCAAATGCTACCCTACCCCACCTCACCAAAGAACCCCACCGTCTCCACTATCTACCGCCGTCGCAAATCGCCTACGGCGGCGGCGAGTCCTCAAACCACCCCAAAATTTCATCAAAGCTTCCTCTCCCCTTCCTCATCATGAATCTACCATTTGTTCCCCTCAAATCTCACTGAAAACCCCCAAATACCCAAACACTAGGGCGCCGCCTTTGAATCCTCCGACGTGGCCTGCGGCACCACCACCCAATCCCCACCAAACTAACACCCTAGAACCCTCATGGTCCCCTCTTCACAAATCTACACCTCTTTTCCCTCAAACCTTAGCCAAATCTCTCGAATATCAAATCTGAGTCCAAACCCTAATTTTAAAATCGTGATTTTATGGAAGATTTGGGCTTATTTTCACATTAGTCGTGTGTTCTTATAAGGATTAGCCGAAAATCAAAGGCCTAAAGATTCATTTCTGTTCATTAAATGTCTAAGCCTATTTAGGTATTTTTCTTTCTCTTTTATCATATTTTTCCTGCTTTCCTTGCATTTTTAGGCTTTATTTTATCATCTTCCGTATCTCTTTTCTTTTTATTTCTTTTTTGTTTTTCCAATTCTCTAAAACTATTTTCTTGAGCATGTTAGTATTGAGTCATTAGCATGATTGTAAGTTTGTATTAAATTCCTTTTATTTTTCCTGTTTTTCTTTTAAGCCCAAGATCTCATGAGTCCTATGACTCGGCAGGTCATTTAGACCCAAGTAAGTTTGGTCTATTGGTTTTAGGTTTGAGTCTGTCCAAATTCATTTGGATTTAGCCCTGAAGATTTGGGGCCCAAGACTTGAAATATACAGAATCATATCAATTTGTTCTGTGAGGTTCAAGGGGTAAATTCGGGGGTAATTTGGGTAGTCTAACTAGGGAATTTTAGTATAACAGAATAGGAAGCTTCTAGTGGGTAGTTCTTTTTAAATTTCAGCTTTTTTGGGTAGTTTAACTTGGGTAGCAAGTCAATAACTAGAGGATATCTAGGGAATAAATGAAAATTAAAAGGACTAGGAGTGCAAGAATAAAATATGTAGGTTGCCCTACTTGCTTGCCTATAAAGGTATCTCTCTCTTTCCTTGCAACTCAGAATTGAGGGCCTAGAATTTTAAGAGCTAAAAAGTAGAGAAACATAGGCGGCTGAAAACTATAAAAAAATTCACTGTTCTATTGAAAAATTCCTAAAATTCTTTAGGTCTCCATTCTGAAATAATTCCTGAATAGCTGAAGGGGTAAAATGAGTTGAATCTGTTTGGTATTCAAGTGTTTGGGTCATTTTTGGTTGGATCTTCAATTGCCGGATTTTATTTAACACTCTGTTGGTTTGAAATTGCTTAAACAACTGGGCATTCCTTGTTATTCCTGAGCTAAGTATCATTATTGTGTTGTTGCTGCTTATCATTTGCTGAATCTTACTTATTTGCTTTCATTACTCCAGGTACATTATCAAAACTTGCCTTGGAATTGAGTACGGACTAGCATGTATGAAGATGTGGAAGTTTAAATTGAAATTTGAATAAAACATTTTAAATTCCTGATGTAATTACTGTTAGTTATTATCATTAAGTTTGATTAGGTGCTTTATTTCATTTGTCTTGATTTTTGTTTTATGCTGAGTTATTTAACTGCTATAATGTATAATTTCAGAATTTGGGATGTTGTAATGTTGTTTGGACGCTGCTCACATGAATGGGCTGTTAATATCGTTATAGAAGAAGTTTACTTGAAGCTGTGTTTAATATAGTTGTGTTTAAATCCTGCCGGTATTCATGGGTATTCAGTTTTATTTAAAAAGGGGCTTAGTATGAAGTGTGTCTGCTTGGGTTCATACGATTCTAGTATTAGTAAGTTATTCAGGGCTCTAGTTAGTCGTTTTCATTGTAATGAGTTCTACTAAACTTTACCAAATTAGTTGTGAAAAATAGAGTTTGGCATGGTTATATGGTGATTATTTAGTTCTGGTCTCTCACTCATGTTTTTATTTCGAAATAAGTAATGTTGAAAACAAAGTGGGTATTCATATTCGTCTTGAATCAAATATAAACCATTTTATGAGCTTGGAATTAATTTGGGAGTATTTGGTCAAGTTACTTGTTTATTATTCCATGGTCGAATAATTATAAATCTGGAAACCCAAATATACACACATATCATGGGTTCGAACTCAAATGGGTCATGTGTGTTGTTTTGGGCTGTGGCCTCTCACTAGTTTCCTATGGCCCAATTCGCATATTGGAGTGCAATCAGCAAATGTGGTTTCGAATTTTGGGGCATTGGGCCTCTCTTTCAAGCCCATCTATTGGAAGTAATTGTACAGGGGTGCTGATTTACTATAAACCTTAATATTTAGAGCAGTCACACTTCTAGTAGCCTTTTAATAATTCATCTTTATCTAGACGGAGGTAAGCCATATTAGATAACCAAATAGTCTATGGCCCTTTGAGCTTTAGTTTGAATGCCCTTAAAAAATGAAATCGAGGTGAGCCGCGCCAAATAAAATCATAAATGCGTGGCCCATTTTTAAATTATTTTCTTTTAAAATACATAGAATTTTAGACGTGCCATTTAGCCAATTTTCGTGGCTCTCGCAAAGTTAATAATGTGTTAGTTTCTTTAGGCACATATTTTAATAATCCTACATTCCTAAACTCGGATGTGCATTTCATGTAACCCAAATCCAAATCCTAAAATGTTGAATAAAATGTGTTCCGGGTTGCGGGTGTATTTCATGTGACGTGATCCAAAGACACATTTTAAACGACGTTCAATTTTCCTTAAAATTAATGAAAAGCGGTAAGTAATTTAAAATTGCACTACAGGTTGAAACATGTATTAAAATCAGGTAATAGGACAATTATGATAGCTTAAGCGACCGTGCTAGAACCATAGAATCTGAGGGTGCCTAACACCTTCCCTCGGGTTAACAGAATTTCTGGTTCGCAGACTTCACAAGGAAAGTCGAATCTTCCTCGATTTGGGATTCAAAATAAATTGGTGACTTGGGACACCAAATAAACCATCCCAAGTGGCAACTCTGATAAATAAATAATACCATTTCGAATAATATCACTTAAATTGAAAAAACTCCCTTATACACTATTCTTCGGGGTGGTGTGTAAAAAAGGAGGTATGACAGCTCTGGCGACTCTGCTGGGGAGACGAACCCAGAACTTCGGTTCAGGGTTCAAGAATTCGAGCTTAGAATAGCTGTTATATTTGGCTTTATCTGATTTTCCTACATGTTTCATCCTAATGTGCTAAATGCTTTACCGTTTTGATATTTCGTGAATTGTATATACAAACTGCTACGAAACCCTTCCTCTCTCTAAGTCTTCTACATCATGGAGAAGGGTGCACTTCGTGTGACTTCTCTTTTGTTTAGAGTCTTATCCCATTTTAGAACGAGGTTCGGACAAGTTGCTAAGCCGGCGAAGCTTCTGTATTCCTGGTATGTTGCCCCCCCCCCCCCGACTCGAGTTGTTCGCTCGGGTAAGCCAGGTCTAGAATAATAAACCCTAGTTTAAACCTAGTATAACAAAGCCTCATGTTGGATCCCTAGTAAGAACGTTTGTTTGCATTACATGCATTTGACTTAGGGGACTCAACATAGGGGTTGGGTCCATCTAGGACAGGTGTACCCAAATAGAAAAGACCATCCTAAAGCATCTTACTTGCTACTTGTACATTTACTTGCTTCGGATTTGCATGTTGACCGGCTTGTAAATAATGGGAGAGAGTTGAAAAGAAAATAGCAATGTTAGGGTTAAATGAGGGTAATCATCTGTTTTGAAAAACCAATACCCAAATCATACTGAAACTCTGACGGATTTTCGAGTAAATGAAAGAAAAAGAAAGGTTTTCAAAAATAGTTGGTTTTTTCAAATCTACCCGAATTATGCCAGTTTGATTCTCACCGGATGTGGGATACATAGGCAACCCCCATCGGGTCCAACTTCTCTTTTTGCAAAAATAGCCCAAAAACAACAAAATTTTAATTTTTGTCACAAATAAGTCAGGTGATGTCATTCTTGTTTAAAATAAGCCGAATGTCCCCAAAATAGCATCGGAAGGTTGTTCTTGCAAGAACAGCCACCTCGAGTCATTTTCAACGGTTATCAGGCACAGCCTTAAAATCTTCTTCCCCGAAGTGCTAAAAGGTCGTATCTGCAAAGCTGGGGTTTTGTTTTTGAAAAATGAAAATTTTGAAAAAAAAAGAAAGATAAAAATGGTGTTACTTTTTCTTTATCTTTTTCTTTTAGGTTAAAATAAGTCATTAAATCACCTTAATAAATGTGCAGGATGAGCACGAATAAAATTGAACCCTTCACAGTCCTTAATGAGATCCCCTTGAAGCTCCATATGTTGTGGAATGATCTAGGAAAGGGTAGTAGAGAAACGATGGTAAAAGTTCTGGGAGGCCTCGTCGGACTATTGAATGTCAAGCCAGGGTCGGAAAAAATTGAAGACTTAATACCTTTTTGGGACCCAACTCGCAATGTATTCCATTTCTCTGACTTTGAGCTCACACCTACATTGGAGGAAGTTGCGGGTTATGCGGGCGTTAATGGAAATCTTAGAAATCGATATCCACTGTCACCAAGACCGGTATCTCCCCACATATTTCTGGATTTGCTGAGTATTAGTCGGGATGTTCTGGATGGAAATTTATCTGAAGGGTATTGCACACTTCAGTTTTTGTATCATCGATATGGTAACCCCTGAGGTTTTGAAGAGCCAAACACTAGTCTAACCCATGCTTGAAATAAAGACAAATGGGAGGCAAGGCGGGGCTTAGCTTTTATGGTGGCCTTTATGGGTGTTGTGGTTTGTCAACGGAAAGATGGCAATATATAGATGGGTCTTGTGGGAATGATCGATGTTGCAATCAAGAAAGCCAACAGCACTGTGGTTCCTATGATCGTGTCTGAAATCTACCAAGCCTTGACTATCTGTCGGGAAGGGGGAAAGTTTTTCCAAGGTTGCAATTTGTTACTTCAATTATGGATGCAAGAACACCTCTATCACCGGGTTGGGCACATGAATTATGGTTTGACCGGTTTGAGCTGCATTGAAGAGTTTGAAAGCGGGTAGCAGATATTCAATTCCCTATAGGTACTGAAGCTTGGCTTGCACATTTGAGATCCTTGACTGCCGATAAAATTGAGTGCGCATTTGGATGGATCCCTGCCACTGAAGCAGTATACACGACATCTGAAGTGTCTTATATCCTCTTGATGGGCATTCGGAGCACCCAACCTTATGCTCCCTACAGGGTTTTGTGCCAATTAGGAAGATTTCAAACCGTCCACAATGATGAAGATTTGAGTAAACATGTTATTGAACTGGACCCAAAAGCTGCATTTCCTGAAAGGAAAATTCGCCAAGTGTGGAATCAGTGTAGGTTTCTTGAATCTAAGACCATAGTGCGAGACCGAGCTAGAGGTGAAGTGGACCCTAAGTACATTGTCTGGTTCGGCAAGAGATTCCAAATTCCTGAAAGGTCTGCAAAGAGACCACATGTTCAACAATTCACTAATGGGGCACAAGTGCAATGGGACTAGTTGACCAAAGAGAATGAGTACAGGGCCAAAATAAGCCAGTTGGAAAGGCAAGTCATGGAGCTCCAGTTCAAAAATGGTGTTCAAGCCGCCGCAGATGAGGGAGAAAAGAAGAAACTAACCCAAGAAAATGAGGCCCTTAAAGCTCAGATCAGAAACATGAAAATAGCTGCCAGTAACCCGGAAAGAAGTCGGGCTAATAAAAAACTTATAAGCGGTCTAAGAGAGAAAGTCCTCGAGTGCTAAGAAGATCAGGAAAAGTCTAAGGACAATCTAGAAAAAATCCGGGCACAATGGACAAAGAAGGCAGAGGAACAGGCCCGATTTGTGCAACAAATGAACAGAAACTATGAAGGAACCATCACTAACCTAAGAAGAAAGGTGACTACTCTTGAGGATGAAGCAGCCAAACAGGCTAAAGATTTCAAGGCTGATAGGCAGCAATGTTATAAGCCAATGGATAAGGAAATACAGCAATTGCAAAATCAACATTTTCATGACTCCCATGTGTTAGAATCACGGAACCAACTTGCTTCAGGAGAAGGGCAGAATTAGAGAAAGGATCAGAAACATCGCTAACTATATTATCATGAAGTGCCAAGCATGCGAGGACATGACTCGTACTACCACCTTTTTTTCTGCAGTGATGACTTTTGTCCATCAAGTTATGAGTGATTTGGAGCGACTACAAGGGGGTCTCGCACATAAGCCCATGGCGAGGCCGAATGATTCCCCGCGGGCCCCAGTAGTTAAAGCATTAATGTATTCCTGATTTTTCAATCACTGAGTCTGTATTTTGGTTATTTCGGGTCTGTTTGTAGTTTTTCTTTTCCAGGAAAATGAATAGTTTAGCATCCTTGTAATAGAAGTTTTATTAATGAAAAATTGAAAATTCCCACAAAAAAAATTGTTTCCTTACTTTTTGCATTTATTTTTTCTTGAACTACATGATGATCTGATTCACGCGGCGTCATGATTCGTAGGCAATCCTCATCGGATTCGGTCATAATTTTGTAAATATCTCCAATAAGAAAAGAAAATGAAAAAAAAAAGAAAAATGAGGAAAATGAGAGAAAAGGGCAAAAGAAAGGAAAGCAAGAAAAAAGAGAGTGAAAATCCAAATAAGAAAATGGGAAAGATCAGGAAAAGCCGGGATGAAGCATGCAACCGTTGCAAAACATGTAGAAACTCATCTAACTATATAGGTGCATCACACTCCAATGTGAAATTACCTATCTGTTATTTGTCTCAAGCTAACCGGTTGCTACTGTTACAATTCCAGTCCAGGTTTCTATAGAATGGCGGTTGGTTTTCATGGTAAGCTGGCCTCACATCCATACTTTACTAGATCAAAAGGGAGCATCAGAATGTCTTCAGAAACGACCTTGCCAACGATCCCAATCTCAGATGATAGCCCAATCTCGGGCATCCCGATATCAAAATCTACAGCGGCTGAAGAGAACAGGATCTTACGTCTTCCGGTGATAGAAATGTGGGATGCTTGGGCGAATGGAAGAGAGCTACCAAGTGCAATACCGGGATTCCCCGAACTATTCCCTAGATCAGGGGGTACCTCTAATGTTCCAACCAGTCATCCAAACACCCAACTGGGACAACCAACTTTATCAGCTCATTTCGTGGGAACACTTTCTGCGGTTCGCCCCCAGGTGTTCATGTCCGGTACGGCCTCAAACATTTTCACCGCTCCCCCATGCCTGGTCACAGCACAGCCTACACTACTTAGGCCCACTTTTGACACTTCAGCTTTTACAATCCAAACACCTACCTTCCAAATGGAGCCTCCCCAGTTTCCCACTTATACTTATCCTCAGCCGCTCAATTTGAGTTCATTGCGGGACAGGAAAAGACTCCCAAAATTCCTGAACAGGAAGAAATTGCAAGGAGGATGAGAAGCATGGAGCAGAGCCTCAAGAACATACAAGGTCTGAGTGGACAGAAAAGTGTGTCCTATGTTGATTTATGCATGTTCCCTCATGTGCACTTACCAGTAGGATTGAAAACACCAAAGTTTGAAAGGTACGATGGGCATGGTGTTACGACCCTAGTTCACCAATCGTGAACATGTCATGACGGTACCCAGTCTACGCGACTAGGTAAGCCTAACACATTGCGGAATTTTTAACCACCTTTACGAAAGCAATAAGACTAATACTAAATAATATAAGAAAAATATAATAAGCGCCGCCTAGCACATACACTTCAACTCAAAACACTGAAACGACCTCCAAGACCTGGAAACTCATGGGCAACACAGGCTAAAGGACATAAACTATGGCTCTATCATCGAGAAATGTCTATACAACCGAAACAAATGAAATGAAACTACTATCTATGAGGAGGAGTAGAAGGAGACTCCTCGGATCTGCAGACGCGGCAGATGCATACCTCAAGTCTCCCAACGCAGCTCTGA
>MU695326.1:126583-152105 GCA_026770625.1 Nicotiana glauca | reverse complement strand
ATATATATATATATATATATATATATATATATATAGATACACGCCTTATTCAATATAATATTACCTAATACACTTATACTTAGTGCATAGTGTAGCATAACTATATACATTATATATATATATATATAAACACACGTCTTATTTGATAGTGCACAGTGTAGCCTAACTATATAAATATATATATACATATATATATATACACACACACTTATACTTAGTGCATAGTACAACGTAACTATATATATTATATATATATATGCCTTATTTGATATAATATTACCTAATACACTTATACTTAGTGCATAGTACAGCGTAACTATATATATTATATATATACGCCTTATTTGATATAATATTACCTAATACGATTATACTTAGTACATAGTACATCGTTACTACATATATTATATATATACACGCCTTATTCGATATAATATTACCTAATACACTTATACTTAGTGCATAGTACAGCGTAACCATATATATTATATATATATATATGCCTTATTCGATATAATATTACCTAATACGCTTATACCTAGTACATAGTACAACGTAACTATATATATATTATATATATATACGCCTTATTCGATATAATATTACCTAATATATATATATACACACGCCTTATTCGATATAATATTACCTAATACAATTATACTTAGTGCATAGCGTAGCGTAACTCTATATATATATATATATACACACACCTTATCCGATATAATAATACGTAATACACTTATACTTAGTGCATAGTACAACATAACTATTTATATTATATATATATACGCCTTATTCGATATAATATTATCTAATACACTTATACTTAGTGCATAGTACAGCGTAACTATATATATTATATATATACATGCCTTATTCGATATAATATTACCTAATACACTTATACTTAGTGCATAGTATAACGTAACTATATATATTATATATATACACGCCTTATTCGATATAATATTACCTAATACACTTATACTTAGTGCATAGTATAACGTAACTATATATATTATATATATACACGCCTTATTCGATATAATATTACCTAATACACTTATACTTAGTGCATAGTATAGTGTAACTATATATATTATATATATACACGCCTTATTCGATATAATATTACCTAACACACTTATACTTAGTGCATAGTACAACGTAACTATATATATTATATATATATACATGCCTTATTCGATATAATATTACCTAATACACTTATACTTAGTGCATAGTATAGCGTAACTATATATATTATAATATATATATACGCCTTATTCGATATAATATTACATAATACACTTATACATAGTGCATAGTACAGCGTAACTATATATATTATATATACACGCCTTATTCGATATAATATTACCTAATACACTTATACTTAGTGCATAGTATAGCGTAACTATATATATATTATATATATATATATATGCCTTATTCGATATAATATTACCTAATACACTTATACTTAGTGCATAGTACAACGTAACTATATATATATATATATACATCTTATTCGACTTAATATTACCTAATACACTTATACTTAGTGCATAGTATAAAGTGGGTCCTAGATTAGCGACCAGAGGTTGTCTCTATTTCTTCTAGCGACCAACCTTGGTCGCTATCTTGGAATTTTATGTATTTATATTTTATAACTGGGTCCCATTTTTCGACCAAAATTGGTCGCTATCTTCTTACCCTTTATTTAGCGACCAATGTTGGTCGCTAATTTTAAATTATATATATTTATATTTTTAATTTTTTTAAATAATAATACGTGACGACCTGGCCCATCGTCTCACGTGTTACTGCTCTGTTTTCCCCGTTTTATGCTTTTTCATGTTTCATTATCAGTATGTGGTGTGTTAAAGTTGATTTGGATTGGTATTGGAAGAAAATGAGGCACTTAGCCTCTTTAAGGAAGGCTTAAGCTGAAAAAGTCAACCGAACATTGACTTATGAGTTATAGGGCTCGGATATGATTTTTGATGTTTCGGTTAGCTTCGGGGGATGATTTTTGACTTAGGAGCATGATCGGAATTTATTTTGGATGTCCGGTGTAGAATTAGGCTTGAATTGGCGAAGTCAGTATTTTGGCGAAATCCGATTGATAGGTGAGATTTTGATCCGACGGTCGGAATGGAATTCCGAGAGTTTTTGTAGCTTCGTTAGGTGATTATGGATATGTGTGCAAAATTTTAGGTCATTCGGACATCGTTTGTTTGAGTTATCGATCAAATGCGTGTTTCGAAAGTTTTGAAGTAACTTAGGCTTGAATCCTATGTGAATTGATGATTTTAGTGCCATTTGATGTGTTTTGATGATTGGAACGAGTTCGTATGATGTTTTGGGATATGTTGGTGCCTTTGGTTGAGGTCCCGGGGGCCTCGGGGTGATTTCGGATGGCTTAACGGAAGTTTTGAACTTGGAAGTTATTGCAGATTTTTGCCCAGCTGTTGCAGACCTTTGCGTTCGCAGCCTTAGGAACACGTTCGCGATGAGGAGTGGTGCAGACCATCGTGTTTGCGAGGGCTTCTTTGCGTTCGCGTAGAAGGGGCCTGGGGCCCTACCTGATTTGTTCATCGCGTTCGCGATTGGTTGAACGCATTCGCGTAAGAAGATGAGCTGGAGCATTGGGTTTGCGGACCTGGAGTCGCGTTCGCGTAGAGGAAATTTGTGGTCAACGGAATCTGTTCATCGCGAACGCAGAGGTGTTGACCGCGTTCGCGTAAGGTAAAATCTGGGCGACCAGAGGGGTTTTTATAATATTTCATCCGCGAGCTTATGTCATTTTTCCTCCATTATTGAGCAATTTTGGAGCTTGGGAGAGTAAATTGAAGAGGGATTCATGGAGGGTTGATTGAAAGTAAGATTTTTGAACTTAAAACACGATTATATTGTGAAATTGGTCTAGAAATTCATGGAAATTAAGCCTAAAATTGATGAACTAGGGCTTGAGTTTTTGTTATTTCAAATTGGGACTTGATAGGTCAATTGAGCTTGGATTTGGGAGTTCTTGGTATGTATGGACTCGTGGCGAGACGAGGAATCCGGTAATGTAAGTTTTGTAATTTTTTGAGAAGCGGGTCCGGGGCTCATGTTTTGCTAGTTTCGAGATCTTTGCTATTTTTTCAATCGTTTTCGATTGGGTATTGTTCCCTCAACATATTGTGATGCATTTGCTCTGATTTTGGTTAGATTCGACGCCTGTGGAGGCCGATTTGAGGGCAAAGGCGTCGCGAGCTAGAGGTGAGTAATGATTGTAAATGATATCCTGAGGGTTTGAAACCCCCGATTGCACATCGTAGTGCTATATTGAGGTGACTTGCACGCCGAATAATGGGCGTGGGGTAGAGCACTGCTGGAGATTGTGACTTGGTCCATCCCGATTGATTAATTTAACGTGTATTTGACTGGAATTTATTTGTTATCACTGTTGTTTGGACTGATTGCCGTATTTCGGCTTCGTGCCAACTATTTGAACCCTTTGGGGATTATTTTCACTGTCTTCCTCACTGTTTTGACTTATTACTTGAACTAAGTCAAACTATTTCTCCACTACTTTACAACTCAGCCACTTGTACTCATATTGAGTCTTAAATGATAATTTAAATGATAGTTCGGGTTGAGGACTATTATTTTACTAGTGCCCGAGGGGCTTGTGATGATATTCTGACTGAGTGCGGCCGAGAGCCGGATGTGAGGATACACGGAGGGATGTGAGGCCTAGGGCCTGGATGTGACGATTATATATGGATCGGACCGCATGCAGCAGCAGTATATTATATGGATCGGATTGCAAGCCGCAGTAGTATATTATATGGATCAGACTGCACGCCGCAGTATGTATATATTAGATCGGACTGCACGCTGCAGTGATATATAGCGCTTGGGCTATAGGAGCCCCTCTGGAGTCTGCACCCCCACAGTGAGCACGGGTACCCATATGGATCGGGCTACATGCCGCAGTGAGCTATGGATCGGGCTGCACACCGCAGCGATATGTGGATCGGACTGTGCGCCGTAGCGATTATTATGTGATACTATTTCTGAGAGTGATATAAGAGAGAGAGCCTGAAGGGCTGAGAGTGTTGTGGAGAGTGAGCCCGAGGGGCTAGTTCAGTTTGAGATATTGCCCGAGGGGCGAGCTTTTATGTGCTCATTTTCCATACTTCTTGCCTTTTTACCTGTTGTATTGTGGTATTTGTGCCAGAGGGGCGGATTTTCTGTTGTAATCAGCACTAACTATTTTGGAACCGTTTTCGTAATTATTGAAAAGACCATTTTCGAAAGAGATTTGAACTGAACCGAAACATTTCTAAAGATTTCACTGATTTCACTATTTTCTCAGAAATCGTACACGGCTTTTGTATAGCATGTTGGTTGCTTTACATTATTTCTAGCTGCTCAGTTGTTATTTACTTTTATTGCTCACTGAGTTGGAGTACTCACTTTACTCCCTGCACCTCGCGTGCAGATGCAGGTATGGTTCACCCGGTAGCGGGTTTTGAGCTGGTTGAAGGTATTGCTATTGTAGCTGAGCAGAGTGACCGCCAGCGTTCGCGGCACCAGACTTTATCTTTTGAACTCCAGATTTTATTTTATATATATATATATATATATATATATATATAGTTGGCCCTGTAGTGGTGTTTAGTCTTCTTTAGATATTCTTGACTTGTGACACCCCGGTCGAGTTGTGTTGGGTTGTAAATACTGGTTATTATTGTCATTAAGTTGTATTTATCTATTCATTATGTTTAATAATTGTTAAAGAGAGGATTTGGGTTAGTTGGATGGCCTTGTCTTCAGAGAGGCGCCATCACGACTGGGTTTGGAAATTGAGTCGTCATTAGAGTTGGTATCAGAGCCTAGGTTACTAGGTCTCACAAGTCATGAGCAAGTTTAGTAGAGTCTCATGGATCGGTACGGAGATGTCTGTATTTATCCTCGAGAGGCTGCAGAACCTTTAGGAAAACTTCCCATTCTTGGAACTCTTATCGTACGTACTTGATTCAGCTTGGAATATAACCCTTAAAATTCCTTCCTCACGTCGGTATACACACATGAGCACTCTGTATTGTATGTTCCTGGATGGCTAGTGATTCCCCGATCAAGGGGCAAGATGTGATCTCCATAAGTTTGATGTTGGGCTAGTCTGGAGGACTTGAGGCCGGATCTTTGTCTATGGCTTGAGCATCGAGGTGCTGATTGTGTGAGCAAGTGTTTTGAACTTGTATGTTCGGTATTTTCCCTATTAGCCAGAAAGGCGGTTTGGTATTCATGTGATGAGTATGTTAGTCCTGCGAGATGTATCTATATGACTTGGTAGTGACGAAGAAGTCTGCTGAATGATAGATAAGCTATTAAGTGTTCGATTCCTATTGTGATTCGATATGTAGCCCGAATATGGGCGCGTGAAGAATACTTTCGTGTCTCCTAGTTGGGAAGTGAAGTACATTATAGGCGGCGGTATGAGTTCAGCCTCAGGAAGACTAAATGGATGTATTATGTGTGTGATGGTGGAAGGTGTGCTGAAATACTAAACTGGGGCGAAGTAGGTGGGCTTTCTCCTGCGGAATGTTCTTAAGTGGTACAAATTTTTTTATGTATATTGTTAGAAGATCCCATGTGTAATTGAAAGGTATGTGTTGTAATTTGAAAATTTTGGGCCGCTTAAGAGAGTGGACTCAGCTGATGAAGGGATGAATGTGAGATTTGCAGAGGATTACAGTACTAGATGATCTGTGTTTTCAAAAACTTGTAAATGATTTGAGTTTAATCTCACTATGGTATTGTGCCATCATTAGAGTAAAAGTGTTATGAGTTGTTGAATATGTCTTGATGTATGGCTTCGAGCCAAGTTGGGGAGGTTGCTGTCGATTAGCTGATTGTACGGTTATGTGCAACGTTGGTCCCTTTGCGAGGTATGCTGGCAGATCAGTCCTGGTTGTAGAAATTGAGCCGAGGATGGCACAAATGAAGAAATTTTTTGACAAAGGTTATATAGTGCTTCGTAGATGTGTGGAAATAATAGGATGTCTTGAGCTGTTGATGATAAAGAATGCTCATCGTATAGAGAAGGAAGATGCTTGTTTGTATTGGGATGAGATCATACCCTGCGGTGTCAGGGTGCTAACAAGGCACGAGTGGTTCTGTTCAATGAGTCAGGTAATTGCAGATTGAATAAGAGTGAATGACTTTCGAAAATGTTTGTATTGTGTTCAAGATTTTGTATGTATCAATCAGGTGTCTCAAGGTTGTGTGTGTGGTCAGAGACTGTGTATTCATCGGGGAATGTCAAGGCTTGTGGTATTTTTATGTTAATTATGGGATCCTATGTATCAGCATCTGGAAAGTAATGGAAACGAATTTAGGTTCGCAGGAAGTTCTTCAAAGTGAAGTGTTCTGGAAGGTGGTATTTCTGTGAACAACTGAGAGAGTATTCGGTGGCCTATGGGTCTTAGATAGTATGGTCTTATGTTCGAATCTCGTGTGGTAGGCCTGGATTGAGGCATTGTGATGCTACAGCGAGGGAGAAATATCAAGTTGATGATGAATCAGAAAGGAAATTAGATAGATGGAATAGCTTGGTAATAGACCGAATCGGTATGATAAGGGTATGATTAATTCTTTGTATGTGTTCAAGGTAATGAGCTTTTACAGGCATTTTGGCAGCAATGCTCTTGAGTTTTGACGGCTTGCTCAGCTTGGTTTAGATAGAAGGATTTAGTCCTGGCAGTTTAGCTTGAGCGAATGGAATTAGCAGAGAGTCCTTGCTGTGTTTTATCGTGGTTTGGGGATGTGTATATCCTTCTACGGGCATGCGAAGCATGGGATGTGTGTTATTGTCTTCTAGATGGGATTGACGGAAGGTCTTGGCTAGATGAGTTACAGTTCAGTGCTGGAAAGAAGTTCATAAAATTCTTAGGAAACGGGTAGCCTCAATTAATAAAGGAAATGGTACTGCTAATTGGAAGTTATTTCACGAGAGTATATGTTTCGGAGGAAGGGTAATGTGATTAGACTGATGATACTTCGATAGTATTACGGCATTTTTCTTGTTGGATCGACTGCGGATATTTGAGTTTGTTGATGGCGCGGGGAAATTTTTGAATATCTTTCGTGGAACGATTGGGTATTTGAGGTGTGATATGTATTCATACGGCGGAATTTGGGATTAGGTATAGTGATTCGTGTGCTATATGGAGTTGGAGACTAGGAGTTCTCGTGATCAGACTATTCAGTGGTTGTAGATCATGTGTATCGGCACCGTTTAGCGATTATTGGGAATTGGAGGCCCGGGTGGATTTTACTTTGCTTGGTATATTAGATTCTGGATATGATATTGGGGTGTAGACTGGTTGTCTCAGTGTTGGGTTATTCTAGACTATTGTGCTATGGGTTATGTCGGAAAATGCCACAGGTTGCGTGGCGGAGTGCATCAAATTATGTTTTAGCAGAGTGGATGTATTCTAAAGACCAGCGGACGGTTGGGAAGGATTGCTCTCCTTAATTGGGCCTTTGTGGCGGATGTCAGTGTAGAGGTTTCTACCATTGATTCAGTTCCGGTATTGAGGGACTTTTCGGATGCATTCCTTGTGGCCGGGCATGTCGCCAGGTGAGACTGTGGATTTCGGTATTTATTTTATGCTAGTCACCGTATCGTACGGCTCCGGCAGGAGTTATAGTAGTAGAAGGAGCAGCTT
The DNA here is from genome assembly GCA_026770625.1 of Nicotiana glauca. Lineage (NCBI taxonomy): Eukaryota > Viridiplantae > Streptophyta > Magnoliopsida > Solanales > Solanaceae > Nicotiana > Nicotiana glauca. The sequence goes on along the minus strand of MU695326.1, from coordinate 144,375 downwards.
CAGGCTTCTTGGTATTGAGTTCGTTGGCAGGACGATGTGGCTACATATTTAGCTGGAGTTAGATTGGTTAGTCCCGAGTTGTATTGTTGAGGGATAGGTTGATTCGATAGTTATTGAACTTGTTAGTGATCTGGGGAGATTTATGAGTTGCTTTTCTTTGCTATGAGGCATTATGATTGGTTGGATATGGGCACATATGGTGCGGTTCTATTGAGGAGTCAGAGAGAAAGTCGAGCGGGAAGAGTAATTGAGTGTGGCTCGGTAAATGGAGTATTGGTTGCGGCCTATCGGGTTGCGTGCCGTATGTTATTTGTTTCATCGTGGGTGCGATGAATGGCTTTGGTTTCAGACATCAAATTATGCGTGGCTGTCGATTTTGAGCATAGTGACTTGAGGTATTTCGTGTGTAATAGTGTTTGGGTAGAATCACGCATTGTAGCGAGGCCACGTGGGGGTATGTTCCTTCAGGGTAGATTTAGGCATCCTATTTCCATGCTGTGAGGCAGGGTTTCAGCTTTGTGTTGTAATGGTACTGATGAGCTGTAGGTACAACTCTTTCGTTTGAGTCATTTGTCATGATTTGAGTATGTTCAGACTGTTCCTCATTGGTGTGTTTATTATGCAAGTTGTGTCTTAGGCCTGTGTTGGGGTGTCATATCACCAGAGTGGTGGGTTGGATTCGAGGAGATCGTTGGAGTCATTAATGAGTACGAACAGATTTGATTTCAGCTTGTTGGAAGGATAATATCGAGGTTTGGCTCGAAAATCTGCTGTGGTATTAGTTAAAATGGAAGTGGCTTCATGAATGGTTGATCTGAGAGATGGTTATGGTTTGCTGCGTGTTTCATTTATCGTTGGCAGTATATGAAAGTGTTGGAATGAGACTTCAGCTAAATAAGAGGTTTTCTATCGATATTTGGTTATTGTGGGTAACTACTATGAATGGAAGTTATCGTATCGAGTGCTTGGATTATGGGGTATATCATATGACTTCACCTGAGGTTGCAAGTATGGGTATTACAGCTAGTTCGGGACTATTTAAAGTATAGGTGTGAGGTTTTGATCGTATTGATGGTTCCAGAAGTGAAAAGGTAGTTCTATAATTTATGGTCTAGATTGGATTGGGTAATTTCAGCTATGTTGTGTTGTCGGACCTATATGTGATAGGGTGACGTGGGATTACCCCGGGTATATGCTTGGTAAGGTTATTCAGCTATTGGTTGGCTTCTAGGACAACTCTGGGTAAGCTCGAGGACGAGCGTTTGTTTAAGTTGGGGAGGATGTGATGACCCGGCCCGTCATCTCATCTGTTACTGCTCCGTTTTCCCCGTTTTATGCTTCTTCATGTTTCATTATCAGTATGTGGTGTGTTAGAGTTGATTCGGGAGATGATTTGTAACTTAGGAGCATGATCGGAATTTATTTTGGAGGTCCGGTGTAGAATTAGGCTTGAATTGGCGAAGTTAGTATTTTGGCGAAATCCGGTTGATAGGTGAGATTTCGATCCGAGGATCGGAATGCAATTCCGAGAGTTGTTGTAGCTTCGTTAGGTGATTATGGAAATGTGTGCAGAATTTCAGTTCATTCGGACATCGTTTGGTTGAGTTTTCGATCGAATGCGCGTTTCGGAAGTTTTGAAGAAAGTTAGGCTTGAATCCGATGTGAATTGATGATTTTAGTGTTGTTTAATGTGTTTTGATGATTGGAACGAGTTCGTATGATGTTTTGGGAAATGTTGGTGCCTTTGGTTGAGGTCCCGGGGGCCTCGGGGTGATTTCGGATGGCTTAACAGAAGTTTTGAACTTGGAAGTTATTGCAGATTTTTGCCCAGCTGTTGCAGACCTTCGCGTTCGCAGCCTTAGGAACGCGTTCGCGATGAGGAGTTATGCAGACCATCACGTTTGTGAGGGCTGCTTCGCGTTCGCCTAGAAGGGGCCTGGGGCCCTGCCTGATTTGTTCATCGCGTTCGCGATTGGTTGAACGCGTTCGCATAAGAGGATGAGCTGGAGCATCACGTTTGCGGACCTGGAGTCGCGTTCGCGTAGAGGAAATTTGTGGTCAACGGAATCTGTTCATCGCGAACACGAAGGTGTTGACCGCGTTCGCGTAAGGTAAAATCTGGGCGACCAGAGGGGTTTTTATAATATTTCATCCGCGAGCTTATGTCATTTTCCCTCCATTGTTGAGCGATTTTGGAGCTTGGGAGAGTAAATTTAAGAGAGATTCAAGGAGGGTTGATTGAAGGTAAGATTTTTGAACTTAAAAACACGATTATATTGTGAAATTGGTCAAGAAATTTATGGAAATTAAGCCTAAATCTGATGAACTAGGGCTTGAGTTTTTGATATTTCAAATTGGGATTTAATAGGTCATTTGAGCTCGGATTTGGGAGTTCTTGGTATGTATGGACTCGTGGCGAGACGAGGAATCCAGTAATGTAAGTTTTGTAATTTTTTGAGAAGCAGGCCCGGGGCTCGGGTTTTGGGAGTTTCGAGATCTTTGCTATTTTTTTCTATTGGGTATTGTTCCCTTAGCATATTGTGATGCATTCGCTCTGATTTTAGTTAGATTTGACGTGCGTGGAGGCATATTTGAGGGCAAAGGTGTCGCGAGCTAGAGATTTCACTGGTTCGAGGTGAGTAACAATTGTAAATGATATCCTGAGGGTTTGAATCCCCGGATTGCACATCGTAGTGCTATATTGATGTGACTTGCATGCCTGATAGTGGGCGTGGGGTAGAGCACCGCTGGGGATTGTGACTTGGTCCGTCCCAATTGAATAATTCACCGCGTAGTTGACTGAAATTTATTTGTTATCACTGTTGTTTGGACTGATTGTCGTATTTAGGCTTCGTGCCAACTATTTGAACCCTTTGGGGATTATTTTCTCTGTCTTCCTCACTGTTTTGACTTATTACTTGAACTCAGTCATACTATTTCTCCACTACTTTACAACTCAGTCATTTATACTCATATTGAGTCTTAAATGATAATCTAAATGATAATTCGGGCTGAGGACTATTGTTTTACTAGTGCCCGAGGGGCTTGTGATGATGTATTGACTGAGTGTGGCCGAGGGCCGGATGTGAGGATACACTGAGGGATGTGAGGCCTGGGGCCTGGATGTGAGGATTATATATGGATCCGATTGCACGCCGCAGTAGTATATTATATGGATCGGACAGCACGTCGCAGTAGTATATTATATGGATCGGACTGCACGCCGCATTATGTATATATTGGATCGAACTGCATGCCGCAGTGATATATAGCTCTTGGGCTATAGGATCCCCTCAGGAGTCGGCACCCCCACAGTGAGCACGAGTACCCATATGGATCAGGCTGCACGCTGCAGCGACCTATGGATCGGGCTGCACGCCGCAGCGATATGTGAATCGGGCTGTGCGCCGCAGCGGTTATTGTGTGATACTGTTTCTGAGAGTGATATGAGAGAGAGAGAGCTCGAGGGGTCGAGAGTGTTGTAGAGAGTGAGCCCGAGCGGCTGGTTCAATTTGAGATATTGCCCGAGGGGCGAGCTTTTATGTGCTCGTTTTGCATACTTCTTGCCTTTTTACCTATTGTACTATGGTATTTGTGCCGGAAGGGCGGATTTTCTGTGCTAATCAGCACTAACTATTTTGAAACCGTTTTCGTAATTATTGAAAAGACCATTTTCGAAAGAGATTTGAACTGAACCGAAACATTTCTAAAGATTTCACTGATTTCACTATTTTCTCATAAATCGTACCCGGCTTCTGTATAGCATGTTGGTTGCTTTACGTGATTTCTGGTTGCTCAGTTATTATTTACTTTTATTACTCACTGAGTTGGAGTACTCACTTTACTCCCTGCACCTCGCAGGAGATGCAGGTATTGTTCACCCGATAGCGGGTTTTGAGCCGGTTGAAGGTATTGCTATTGTAGCTGAGCAGAGTGTCCGCCAGCGTTCGCGGCAGCGGACTTCATTTTTTGAACTCCAGATTTTATTATATATATATTATTGGCCTTGTAGTGGTGTCCAGTCTTCTTTAGATGCTCGTGACTTGTGACACCCCGGTCGGGTTGTGTTGGGTTGTAAATACTGGTTATTATTGTCATTAAGCTGTATTTGTCTATTCATTATGTTTGATAATTGTTAAAGAGACGATTTGGGTTAGTTGGCTGGCCTTGTCTTCACGAGAGACGCCATCACGACCGGGTTTGGAAATTGGGTCGTGACATAATATAATTATTAAAATTTGGTAGGTGGGTCCCGTTTTGCGACCAACTTTGGTCACTAATATCAGTATACATTTGACCTAGCAAGTCTGACCAGTCCGATCAACACTTTGACGAAATTGGCGACCAAGTGGCGACCAAACTTGGTCGCTTATGTATTTCAGATGTTTATTTCATTATTTTCGGTGATTTAGCAACCAAAGTTGGTCGCTATTCTTGGCAGACCAACTTTGGTCGCTAAGTTTTGGTCGCTTTTTTCCGGAATTCTAGTAGTGCTATTTGCCTAGTAACCTTGGACGATTTTGGTATTGGGTGGGCAAGAACTGTCACGACCCGATTTCCAAACCCGGTCGTGATGGCACCTCTCGTGAAGACAAGGCCAGCCAACAGAACAAAGACGCCCCTTTCAAAATTATTAAACATAAATGAATAGATAAATGCAACTTAATGACAATAATATTCAATATCTACAACCCAACACAACCCGACCGGGGTGTCACAAGTCACGAGCATCTAAAGAAGACTGAACACCACTACAGGGCCAATAATATATACAAAATAAAATCTGGAGTTCAAAAGATGATGTCCGGTGCCGCGAACGCTGGCGGTCACCTTGCTCAGCTACAATGGTAATACCTTCAATCCGCTAATAACCCGCTACCGGGTGAACAATACCTGCAACTGCACGTGAGGTGCAGGGAGTAAAGTGAATACTCCAACTCAGTGAGTAATAAGAGTAAATAATATGTCACGACCCAATTTCCAAACCCGATCATGATGGCGCCTCTCGTGAAGACAAGGCCGGCCAACTAACCTAAGTCGTTTCTTTAACAATCATTAAACATAATGAATAGAAAATACAACTTAATGGCATTAAAACCATTAATTACAACCAGACACAACCCGACCGGGGTGTCACAAGTCACGAGCATCTAAAGATGACTGAACACAACTACTGGGCCAATAATAACATACCGAATAAAATCTGGAATCAATAGATGAAGTCCAGTGCCGCGAACGCTGGCGGTCACCTTGCCCACTACAGTAGTAATACCTTCAATCAGCTATTAACCCGCTTTCGGGTGAACAATACCTGCAACTGCACGCGAGGTGCAGGGAGTAAAGTGAGTACTCCAACTCAATGAGTAATAAAAGTAAATAATAAGTGAGCAGCAAGAAATCATGTAAAGCAACCAACAGGCTATACAGAAGCCGGGTACAATTTTCGAGAAAACGGTGAAATCAATGAACTCTTTAGAAATGTTTCGGCTCTTTTCAAATATCTTTTGAAATTGGTCTTTTCAATAATTACGAAAATTGTTTAAAAATAGTTAGTGCTTATTAGCACAGAAAGTCTGCCCCTCGGGCACAAATACCATAATATAACAGGTAAAAATGCAAATAAGTATGTAAGACGAGCACATAAAAGTTCGCCCTTCGGGCCCAATATCAACCGCTCAGAATAGTATCAGCCCCTCGGGCTCAGTCTCAATCACATGGTACAACATCAGCCCCTCAGGCTCACTCCTAACTCACATCAGCCCCTCGGGCTCACTCCCAACTCACATCAGGGTACCCGCGCTCACTGTGGGTGTGCGGACTCCGGAGGGGCTCCTACATCCCAAGCGCTATATCATCATAAGGCCTGAAAGCCTGTACATATCAACATGAAGCCTGAAAGCCTTCTCACAAAACACTCTAGGCCTGAAAGCCTCCTCACGTATCGCTCGAGGCCTGAAAGCCTCCTCACATATCACTCGAGGCCTGAAAGCCTCCTCACATCACTTGAGACCTGAAAGCCTCCTCACATCACTCATCAGATCCTCAATCATGGCCCTTGGCCTCAATCATGGCCCTTAGCCTCAATCATGGCCCTTGGCCTCAATCATGGCCCTTGGCCTCAATCAGTCCAAAAATAATCATAAGCCCCTCGGGCATCAATGAAAATGAAAATGCTCAGCTCAAACAATAGTTCAACTATCAATTAAAACTCAAGGTTGAGTAAAAATATAGCTGAGTTCATGAAACAGTGTAATTCAAATGGACTGGGTTCAAATAATATTTCAAATATTGAGGAAAACAATGATGATAGCTCACAAGGAGTTCAAACAGTCGGCAATAAGCCCCAAATATGGCAATAAGCCCAAGTCATAGTGAAAAACAACACGTCATAGTCAAATACGCGATAAAATCAACAACCGGGACGGACCAAGTCACAATCCCCAATGGTGCTCTACCCCACGCTCTTATCCGGCATGCAAGTCACCTCAATACAGCACTATGATGTGCAAATCTGAGGTTTCAAACCCTCAGGGTATTATTTACAAGTATTACTCACCTCGAACCGGTGAAATCTCTAGCTCGCAACGCCTTTGCCCCTCAAATCGGCCTCCACGTGTGTCGAATCTAACCAAAATCAGAGCGAACGCATCACAATATGCCAATGGAACAATACCCAATCGAAAACAATCAAAAAATAGCAAAAATCTTGAAACTAGCAAAACCCGAGCCCCGGGCCCACTTCTCAAAAAATTAAAAAACTCACATTACCGGAATCCTCGTCTCGCCACGAGTTCATACATACCAAAAACTCCCAAATCCGAGCTCAAATGACCTATCAAATCCCAATTTGAACTATCAAAAACTCAAGCCCTAGTTCATCAATTTTAAGCTTAATTTCCATAAATTTCTAGACTAATTTCACATACAAATCACGTTTTAGGTTCAGAAATCTTACCTCCAATAATTACCTGTCGAAATCCCCCTTCAATTCCGTCCAATAGCTCTCAAGCTCGCTTAAAATGGTGGAAATAACATAAGTTTCGCGGAACAAAAATGAATATAAAACTTTTCTGACTCCAAGGATTTCCACTTCTGCGGTCCTCACACCCGCTTCCACGATACCGCTTCTGCGGTCATTTTTCCGCTCCTACGGAATTTCACTTAAAGTTCAAAGCTGTTTCTGTGACACAATTCCCGCTTCCACAGAACTTCCTCTCATGACCCAAAACCGCTTCTGCGGTTTACCGTCCACTTATGCGGACCCGCTGATGCGATAATTATTCCGCTTCTGTGGAACTACACTACCAAAGCACTGACCGCTTTTGCGATCCATCACCCACTTCTGCAGAACTGCTTCTGCGGTCCATTTCCGCAGAAGTGGAAATACCATATGATAGCTAAATAAACCTGCAAAAAACTTCAAAAACTCCCCGTTTAACTACCCGAACTCACACCGAGGCCCCCGGGACCTCAACCAAAAACACCAACACATCCTAAAACCCCATTCAAACTTGTTCCAATCCTCAAAACACATCAACCAACGCTAAAAATCATTAAATCACATCAGATTCAAGCCTAAGTTTCTTCAAAACTTTCGAAATGCGCATTCGATCAAAAACCTGACCAAAGGATGTCCGAATGACCTGAAAATTTGCACACATATCCAAAATAACCCGACGAAGCTATGGCAACTCTCGGAATTCCATGCCGATCCTCGGATCAAAATCTCACCCATCAACCGGAATTCGCCAAAATACTAACTTCACCAATTCAAGTCTAATTCTACACCGGACCTCCAAAATCACTTCCAGCCACGTTCGTAAGTCACAAATCATCCCCCGAAGCTAACCGAATCACCGGAGATCACATCCGAACCTTCTAACTCATAAGTCAACATCCGGTTGACTTTTCCAACTTAAGCTTTCCTTAAAGAGACTAAGTGTCTCATTTCTCATCAAAATCAATCCAAATCGACTCTAACACCACCACATACCGATAACGACACATGAAGAAGCATGAAATGGGGGAAACGGAGAAATAACACATGAGACAACAGGCCGGGTCATCATATTCTCCCCAACTTAAACAAACGATCGTCCTTGAGCGTACTCAGAGCTGTCCTAGAAGCCAACCAATAGCTAAATGACCTTACCTACAACCTCAGGTGAAATCATATGGTATACCACATAACCCAAACACTCGAAACTATAACTTCCATTCTCAGCAGTTTCCCACAATACTCAATTATCGATAAGAACCTCTTATTAGCTAAAGTCTTATTCCAACACTTTCATATAATGCCAACGATAATTAAAACACGCGATAAACTGCAACCATTCCTCAGATCAACCATACGTGGAATCACTTCCTTTCTGACTAATACCACAACAGATTTCTGGACTAGACCTCGATTTTTTTTCCTTCTAACAAGCTGAAATCACATCTGTTCGAATTCATTAATGACTCCAATGATCACCTCAAACCCAACACACCACTCTGGTGATATGACACCTCAACACAGGCCTACACCACAACTTGCATAATACACGTACCAGTGAGAAACAGTCTGAATATACTCAAATCATGACAAATGACTCAAACGAAAGAGCTGTACCTCAAGCTCATCAGTACCATCACAACACACGGCTGAGACCCCGTCTCACATCATAGAAATAGAACACCTGAAGCTACCCCGAAAGGTCATAACTCCATGTAGCCTTGCTACAATGCGCGATCCTATCCCAACATTGTTACACACGAAGCACCTCAAATCGCTATGCTAAAATCAACAGCTAGGCACAATTTTTTTTATGTCTGAAACCAAATCAACTCTTTACACCTACGGTGGAACAAATAACATATGACACACAACCTGATAGATCATAACCAATACTCCATTTATCGAGCAACACTCAATTACTCTTCCCGCTCGACTTTCTCTATGAATACTCAATAGAACTTCACCACATGTGCCCACATCAAACTAACCATAACGTCTCAGAGCATAGAAAAAGCAACTCATAGATCTTCCCAGATCACTAACAATTTCAAGAACGATCGAACCAACCTATCCCTCAACAATACAACTCGGGGCCAACCAAGCCAACTCAAGCTAAACACGTATCCAATCAGCTTACCAACGAACTCATTACCAAGAATTCTGAAGCTGCTCCTTCTACTACTGTAACTCCTGCAGGAGCCGTATGATACGGTGCCCGACACCAAATCAATACCGAAATCTACAATCTCGCCCCGCGACTGCCCGGCCATATGGAACGCATCCAAAAAAGTCCTTCAATACTGGAATTAAATCAATGGTAGAAACCTCTATACCGACATCCGTCACAAAGCCCCAATTAAGGAAAGCAATCCTTCCTAGCCGTCCGCTGATCTTTGGAATACCAACCACTCTGCTACAATATAATTCGATGCACCTTGCCACGCAACCTGTGGCATTTTCCAACATAACCCGTAGCACAATAGTCTAGAATAACCCAACACTGAGACAACCAGTCTACATCCCAATATCATATCCAGAATCTAATATACCAAGCGAAGAAAGATCCACTCGGGCTTCCAAATCCCAATAGCCGCTAACGGTACCAATACACACGATCCACAACCACAACATAGCCTGAACATGAGAACTCCCAGTCTCCAACTCCATATAATAAGCGAATCACTGTACGTGGTCCCAAATTTTGCCGTATGAATACATATTACATCTCAAGTACCCAATCATTCCACGAAAGATATTCTTAAAATTCCTCTGTTCCATCAAACAACTCCGTTATCAGCAGTCGTTCTAACAAGAAAGCACCGCAATACTACCGAAGTATCATCAATTAAGTCACATTATCCCTTTCTGAGACAAATACTCTCGTCAAATCATTTCCAATTAGCAGTATCATTTCCTTCGTTATCTGAGGCTACTGTTTACTTAAGAGTTTTATGAACTTCTTTTCAAAACTGAACTGTAACTCACCTAGCCAACAACTTCCACTGATCCCATTTGGAAGAAAATCATTACGCATTCCATGTTTCGCATGCCCATAGAAGATATATACATCTCCAAACCACGGTAAAACCTAACAAGAATTCTTCCCCAATTCTATTTGCACAAGCCAAACTGTCAGGACTGAATCCTTCTAACTAGACCAGACTAGACAAGCTGTCAGCACTCAAGAGCTTTGCTACACAATACCTGTAAGGGCTGATTACCTTGAACACATACAAAGAAATTAATCATATCCTTTCCATACCGATTCGGTCCACTATCAAGCTATTCCATCTATCTGATTTCCTTTGTGATTCATCATCCACTTGACATTCCTTCTTGCTGTAGCACCACAATGCCTCAACCCAGGCTTACCATACGAGACTCGCACATAAGACCATACTGTTTCAAACCCATGAGCCACTGAATACTCTCTCAAACGTTCCCAAAAATACCACGTTCTAGACTACTTTACTTTGAAGAACTTCCTGAGAATCTAAATTCGTTACCATTACCTTCCAGATACTGATACATAGGATCCCATAATCGTCATAAAAATACCACAAGCCTCGACATTTTCCGATAAAAACACGGTCTCTAACCACATACACAACCTTGAGACACCTGATTGTTACATGTAAAATCTTGAACATAGTAGAATCATTCTCGAAAGTCATTCACTCCTATTCCAACTACAAATTACCTGAATTAACGAACATAACCACTCGTGCCTTATTAGTACTCTGACACCGTAGGACATAATCTCATTCCAATACGAACGAACGTCTTCCTTCTCCATACACCGAGCATTCTTTATCAACAAGAGCTCAAGACATCCTATTATTTCCACACATCTACGAAGTACCATATAACCTTTGTCAAAATTTTGCTTCCCTCGCGCCATCCTCGGCTCAATTTCTGCAACCAAAACTGATCGGCCAGCATATCTCGAAACGAAACCAACATAGCACATAACCATGCAGTCGGCTAATCAACAGGAACTTCCCCAACTTGGCTCGAAGCCATATATCAAGACACCCTTAACAATTCATAACACTTTTACTCTAATGATGCCACAATGAGATTAAACTGAATAATCTAGAAGTTTGTGAAAACACAGATCATCCAGTACTGCAATCCTCTGCAAACCTCGCATTCATCCCCACATCAACTGAGTCCACCCTCTAGAGCGACCCGAATTTTCAAATTTCAACACATACCCTTCAATTACAAATTAGATCTTCTATCATACACACAAGGACCATACCACTGAAGGACACTACGCAGGAGATAACCCACCTGCTTTGCCTCAGTTTAGTATTTCAGCACACCTTCCACCGTCATACACATAACACAGTCATTTAGTTTTCCTGAGTCTGAACTCATACCGCCACATGTAATGTACTTCACTTCCCAACTAGGAGACACGAAAATATTCTTCACGCGCCCATAATTCGGGATACACATCAATCACAATAGGAATCGAACACTTAACAGTTCGTCTATTTACCAGCAGACTTCTTCGTTACTACCAAGTCATATAAATACACCTCGCAGTACTGACATACTCATCACATGGATATCCAACCGTCATTCCGGCTAATAAGGACAATACTGAACATATAAGTTCAAAACACTTGCTCACAAGATCAGCACCTCGGTGCTCATGCCATAGGAAAAGATCCGGCCTCAAGTTCTCCAGACTGGCCCAACATACTCACGAAGATCACATCTTGCCCCTTCATCGGGGAATCACAAGCCATCAAGGCACATGTAATACTGAGTGCTCATGTGCGCGTACAAACTTGTGGAGGGAATTTCAAGAGCTATATCTCAAGCTAAATCAAGTACGCACGATAAGAATTCCAAGAAGGTGAAGTTTTTCCTAAAGGTTTTGCAGCCTCTCGAAGATAAATACAGACGTCTCCGTACCGATCCGCGAGACTCTACTAAACCTGCTCATGACTCGGGAGACCTAGTAACCTAGTCTCTGATACCAACTTGTCACAACCCAATTTCCAAACCCGGTCGTGATGGCACCTCTCGTGAAGACAAGGCCAGCCAACTAACCCAAGTCGTTTCTTTAACAATCATTAAACATAATGAATAGAAAATACAACTTAATGGCATTATAACCGTTAATTACAACCCAACACAACCCGACTGGGGTGTCACAAGTCACGAGCATCTAAAGAAGACTAAACACAACTACTGGGCCAATAATGACATACATAATAAAATCTGGAATCAATAGATGAAGTCCGGGCACAGCTCAAAACAGTACCGGCCCCTCAGGTTCAATATCAACCGCTCAGAACAGTATCAGCCCCTCGGGCTCAGTCTCAATCACATGGTACAACATAAGCCATCGGGCTCACTCCCAACTTACATCAGCCCCTCGGGCTCACTCCCAACTCATATCAGGGTAACTGCGCTCACTATAGGTGTGCAGACTCCGGAGGGGCTCCTACAGCCCAAACGCTATCAATAAGGCCTGAAAGCCTGTGCATATCAACATGAGGCCTAAAAGCCTTCTCACAAAACACTCGAGGCCTGAAAGCATCCTCACATATCTCTCGAGGCCTGAAAGTCACACATCACTCGAGGCCTGAAAGCCTCCTCACATATCACTCGAGGCATGAATGCCTCCTCACATCACTCGAGGCCTAAAAGCCTCCTCATATCACTCATCAGATCCTCAATCATGGCCCTCAACCTCAATCAGTCCAAAAATAATCATAAGCCTCTCCGGCATCAATGAAAACGAAAATGCTCTGCTCAAACAATAGTTTAAATATAAGTTAAAAGTTAAGGTTGAGTAAAAATATAGCTGAGTTCATGAAACAGTGTAATTCAAATGGACTGAGTTCAAATAATGTTTCAAATAGAGAGGAAAACAAAGATGATAGCTCACAAGGAGTTCAAACAGTCGGCAATAAACCCCAAATATGGCAATAAGACCAAGTAATAGTGAAAAACAAAACGTCATAGTCAAATACGCGATAAAATCAACAACTGGGACGGACCAATTCACAATCCCCAATGGTGCTCTACCCCACGCTCATATCTGGCGTGCAAGTCACCTCAATATAGCACTATGATATGTAAATCCGGGGTTTCTAACCCTCAGGGTATCAGTTACAAGTATTACTCACCTCGAACCGGTGAAATCTTCACCTCGCGACTCCTTTGCCCCTCAAATCGGCCTCCACGTGCATCGAATATAACCAAAATCAGAGCGAACGCATCATAATACGCCAATGGAACAATACCCAATCTAAAACAATCAAAAAATAGGAAAAATCTCAAAACTAGCAAAACCCGAGCCCCGGGCCCACTTCCCTAAAAATTACAAAACTCACATTACCGGATTCCTCATCTCGCCACGAGTTCTTAAAAATGGTGGAAATAACATAAGCTTTGCGGAACAAAAATGAATATAAAACCTTTCTGACTCCAGGGGTTTCCGCTTCTACGGTCCCCACACCCGCTTCCGCAATAGCACTTCTGGGTCATTTTTCTGATCCTGCGGAATTTCACTTAAAGTCCAAAGCCGCTTCTACGACACAATTCCCGCTTTCGTGGAACTTATACTTATGACCCAAAATCGCTTCTGCGGTTTACCATCCGCTTCTGCAGACCAGCTGGTGCGATAATTATTCCGCTTATGCGGAACTACACTACCAAAGCACTGACCGCTTTTGCGATCCTTCACTCGCTTCTGCGGAACCGCTTCTGCGGTCCATTTCCGCAAAAGCAGAAATACCAGATGACAGCAAAATAAACCTGCAACAAACTTCAAAAACTTCCCGTTTAACTACCCGAACTCACCCCGAGGCCCCCAGGACCTCAACCAAAAACACCAACACATCCTAAAACCCCATTCAAGCTTGTTCCAATCCTCAAAACACATCAAGCAATGCTAAAAGTCATTAAATCACATAGGATTCAAGCCTAAGTTTCTTCAAAACTTCCGAAATGCGCATTCGATCAAAAACCCGACCAAACGATGTCCGAATGACCTGAAAATTTGCACACATATCCAAAATCACCCAACGAAGCTACAAAAACTTTCAGAATTCCATGCCGACCCTCGGATCAAAATCTTACCCATCAACCGGAATTCTCCAAAATACTAACTTTGCCAATTCAAGTCTAATTCTACACCGGACCTCCAAAATCACTTCCGGCCACGCTTCTAAGTCACAAATCATCCCCCGAAGCTAACCGAATCACCGGAAATCACATCCGAACCTTCTAACTCATAAGTCAATATCCGGTTGACTTTTCCAACTTAAGCTTTCCTTAAAGAGACTAAGTGTCTAATTTCTCATCAAAATCAATCCAAATCGACTCTAACACACCACATACCGATAACGACACATGAAGAAGCATGAAATGGGGGAAATAGAGCAATAACACATGAGACGACAGGCCGGGTCGTCACATAATAACTGAGCGACAAAAAATCAAGTGAGCAACCAACATGTTATACAGAAGCTGGGTACGATTTCTGAGAAAAATAGTGAAATTAGTGAAATCTTTAGAAATGTTTCGGCTCAGTTCAAATCTCCTACAAAACTGATCTTTTCAATAATTACGAAGACGATTTCAAAATAGTTAGTGCTGATTAGCACAGAAAATTCGCCCCTCGAGCACAAATACCACAGTACAACAGGTAAAAAGGCAAGAAGTATGCAAAATGGGCACATAAAAGCTCGCACATCGGGCAATATCTCAAACTGAACTAGCCCCTCGGGCTCACTCTCCACAACACTCTCGGCCCCTTGGTCTCTCTCTCTCATATCACTCTCAGAAACAATATCACATAATAACTGCTGCGGCGCGCAACTCGATCCACATATCTCTGCGGCGTGCAGCCCAATCCATAGCTCACTGCGGCGTGCAGCCCAATCCATATGGGTATCCGCGCTCACTGTGGGGGTGCAGACTCCGGAGGGGCTCCTACAGTCCAAGAGCTATATAATATACTACTGCGGCGTGCAGTCCGATCCATATATAATCCTCACATCCAGTCCCTAGGCCTCACATCTCTCAGTGTATCCTCACATCTGGCCCTTGGCCACACTCAGTCAGAATATCATCACAAGTCCCTCGAGCATTAGTAAAACAGTAGTCCTCAGCCCAAATTATCATTTAAAATATCATTGAAGACTTGAATCCGAGTAAAAGTGGATGAGTTGTAAAATAGTGGAGAAACAATATGACTGAGTTCAAGTAATAAGTCAAAACAGTGAGGAAACAGTGAAAATAATCCCCGAAGGGTTCAAATAATTGGCACGAAGCCCAAATATGGCAATCAGCCCAAATCATGACAATAACAAATATGTTCCAGTCAAATACGCGATAAAAATCATCAATCGGGACGGACCAAGTCACAATCCCCAAAGGTGCTCTACCCCACGCTCGTTATCCGGCGTGTAAGTCACCTCAATATAGCACTAGGGTGTGCAAATCCGGGGTTTCAAATCCTCAGGATATCATTTACAATCATTACTCACCTCGAACCAGTAAAATCTCTAGCTCGCGACGCCTTTGACCTCAAATCAGCCTCCACGCGCATCGAATCTAACCAAAATCAGAGCGAATACATCACAATATGCTAAGGGAACAATACCCAATCGAAAACAATCAAAAAATAGCAAAGATCTCTAAACTAGCAAAACCCGAGCCCCGGGCCCGCTTCTCGAAAAATTACAAAACTTACATTACCGGATTCCTCGTCTCGCCACGAGTCCATACATACCAAGAACTCCCAAATCCGAGCTCAAATGACCTATCAAATCCCAATTTGAAATATCAAAAACTCAAGCCCTAGTTCATCAATTTTAGGCTTCATTTCCATGAATTTCTAGACCAATTTCACAATATAATCGTGTTTTAAGTTCAAAAATCTTACCTTCAATCAACCCTACTTGAATCCCTCTTCAATTTACTCTCCCAAACTCCAAAATCGCTCAAAAATGGAGGAAAAATGACATAAGCTCGCGGATGAAATGTTATAAAAACCCCTCTGGACGCCCAAATTTTACCTTACGCGAACGCGGTCAACACCTTCGCGTTCGGGATGAACAGATTCCGTTGACCACGAATTTCCTCTATGCGAATGCCAGGTCCGCGAACGCGATGCTCCAGCTCATCCTCTTACGCGAACGCATTCAACCAATCGCAACGCGATGAACAAATCAGGCAGGGCCCCAGGCCCCTTCAACGCGAACGCGAAGCAGCCCTCGCGAACGCGATGGTCTGCACAACTCCTCATCGCGAACGCGTTCCTAAGGCTGCGAACGCGAAGGTCTGCAACAGCTGGGCAAAAAAATCTGCAATAACTTCCAAGTTCAAAACTTCCGTTAAGCCATCTGAAATCAACCCGAGGCCCTCCGGACCTCAACCAAAGGCACCAACATATCCCAAAACATCATACAAACTCATTCCAATCATCGAAACACATCAAACGACACTAAAATCGTCAATTCACATCGGATTCAAGCCTAAGTTTCTTCAAAACTTCCGAAACACGCATTCGATCGAAAACCCAACCAAACGATGTCAGAATGACCTGAAATTTTGCACACATATCCATAATCACCTAACGAAGCAACAACAACTCTCGGAATTCCATTCCGACTGTCGGATCAAAATCACACCTATCAACCGGATTTTGCCAAAATACTAACTTCGCCAATTTAAGCCTAATTCTACACCGGACCTCCAAAATAAATTCCGATCATGCTCCTAAGTCACAGATCATCCCCCGAAGCTAACTGAAACACCGAAAATTATATCCGAGCACTATAACTCATAAGTCAACGTCCGGCTGACTTTTCCAGCTTAAGCCTTCCTTAAAGAGGCTAAGTGTCTCATTTTCTACCAATACCAATCCAAATCAACTCTAAAATACCACATACTGATAATGAAACATGAAGAAGCATAAAATGGGGAAAAAGGAGCAGTAACACACGAGACGATGGGTCGGGTCGTCACATCCTCCCAAACTTAAACAAACGCTCGTCCTCGAGCGTACCCAGAGTTGTTCTATAACCCAACCAATAGCTGAATAACCTTACCAAGCATATACCCGGGGTAATCCCACGTCACCCTATCTCATATAGGTCCGACAACACAACATAGCTGAAATTACCCAATCTAATCTAGCCCATAAATTATAGAACTACCTTTTCACTTCTGGAACCATCAATACGATCAAAACCTCACACCTAACTTTGAATAGTCCCGAACCAGCTGTAATACCCATACTTGCAACCTCAGGTGAAGTTATATGATATACCCCATAATCCAAGCACTCGATACGATAACTTCCATTCACAGTAGTTACCCACAACAACCAAATATCGATAGAAAACCTCTTATTTAGCTAAAGTCTCATTCCAACACTTTCATATACTGCCAATGATAAATAAAACACGCAGAAAACCATAACCATCTCTCAGATCAACCATTCATGAAGCAACTTCCATTTTGACTAATACCACAGTAGATTTTCGAGCCGAACCTCGATATTATCCTTCTAACAAACTGAAATCAAATCTGTTCGTACTCATTAATGACTCCAACGATCTCCTCGAATCCAACCCACCACTCTGGTGATATGACACCTCAACACAGGCCTAAGCCACAACTTGTATAATACACGCACCAATGAGGAACAGTCTGAACATACTCAAATCATGACAAATAACTCAAACGAAAGAGTTGTACCTCAAGCTCATCAGTACCATTACAACACAAGGCTGAGACCCTGTCTCACAGCATG
>MU695326.1:67678-126331 GCA_026770625.1 Nicotiana glauca | reverse complement strand
CCCCCCCCCCCCCCCCGTAGCCTCGCCACAATGCGCGATTCTACCCTAACACTGTTACACATGAAACACCTCAAGTCGCCATTCTCAAAATCGACAGCCACGCATAATTTGATGTCTGAAACCAAAGCCATTCATTGCACCCATGATAAAACAAATAACATATGGCACGTAACCCGATAGGCCGTAACCAATACTCCATTTACCGAGCCACACTCAATTACTCTTCTTGCTCGACTTTCTCTCTGACTCCTCAATAGAATCGCACCACATGTGCCCATATCCAACCAATCATAACGCCTCACAGCACAGAAAAGCAACTCATAAATCTCACCAGATCACTAACAAGTTCAATAACTATCGAATCAACCTATCCCTCAACAATACAACTAGGGACTAACCAAGCTAACTCCAGCTAAATACGTAGCCACATCGGCCTTCCAATGAACTCAATACCAAGAAGCCTGAAGCTGCTCCTTCCACTACTATAACTCCTGCCGGAGCTGTACGATACGGTGCCTTACAACAAATAAATACCGAAATCCACAATCTCGCCCGGCGACATGCCCGGCCATAAGGAACGCATCTGAAAAGTCCCTTAATACCGGAACTGAATCAATGGTAGAAACCTCTACACTGACATCTGCCACAAAGGCCCAATTAAGGAAAGCAATCCTCCGTCCGCTGGTATTTAGAATACTAACCACTCTGCTAGAACATAATCCGATGAACCTCGCCACGAAACCTGTGGCATTTTCCAACATAACCCATAGAACAATAGTCTAGAATAAACCAACACTGAGACAACCAGTCTACACCCCAATATCATATCCAAAATCGAATATACCAAGCAAAGAAAGATCCACTCGGGCTTCCAAATCCCAATAGCCGCTAACGGTACCAACACACGATTCACAACCACTACATAGTTTATACCTGAGAACTCCCAGTCTCCAACTCCATATAGCACACGAATCACTGTACCTAATCCCCAAATTCCACAACATGAATACATATTACACCTTAAGTACCCAGTCATTCCACGAAAGATATTCTAAAATTCCCCCTGTGCCACCAAACAAACTCAAATATCAACAGTCTATCTATCAAGAAATAGCCGCAACACTACCGAAGTGCCATCAACTTAATCATATTGCCCTTTTTTTGAAACATATACCCTCGTCAAATCACTATGATTAGCAATACCATTTCCTTAGTCATATGAGGATCATTCACCCTAATCATCTGAAGCTCGATCCTCCAATCACCTAAAACTGCTCGTGCTGCTTAAGATTCTAATGACTCTCCGTTCAGGACTGAACCGTAACCCCACACACACAAATTCTAACTCTCCATAATATATCGCATATACCATACTACACTAGGATAACATGAGAACTCCATCTCCCTTTTCGCAACCACAAACATCTATGTATTCCTCTAGTCAAGAACTCTCCATCAATCCCATCTAGAAGAGAAATCACTACACATTACATGCTTCGCATGCCCATAGGCAATATATACTTCTCGAAACCACGGTAAAACTCATCAAGAACTCTCTCTCCCAAATCCATTGCACAAGCTAAACTGCCAGGACTGAATCCTTCTACCCGAACAAAGCTAAGCAAGATGTCAGAACTCAAGAGCCTTGCTACACAATACCAGTAAAAGCTCATTACCTCGAACACATGCGAAGAATTAATCATATCCTTACCATACCGATTCGGTCAACTATCAAGCTATTCCATCTATCTAATTTCTCTTTTTATTCATCATCCACTTGATATTTCTCCCTCGCTGTAGCATCACAATGCCTCAATCCAGGCTTACCACACGAGACTCACACATAAGACCACATTGTCTAAGACCCATAGGCCACCGAATACTCTCTCAGTTATTCAAAGAAATACCACCTTCCAAAATACTTCACTTTGAAGAACTTCCTGCGAACCTGAATTCTATGCCATTACTTTCCAGATGCTGATACATAGGATCCCATAATTAACATAAAAATATCACAAGCCTCGATATTCCCCGATGAATACACAGTCTCTGACCACATACACACCTTGAGACACCTAATTGATATATGCAAAATCTTGACACATTAGAATCATTCTCGAAAGTCATTCACTCTTATTCAATCTGCAAATTACCTGACTCATTGAATAGAACCACTCGTGCCTTGTTAGCACCCTGACACCGCAGGATATGATCTCATTCCAATACAAACAAGCATCTTCCTTCTCTATACGCTGACCATTCTTTATCATCAACAGCTCAAGACATCCTATTATTCCCACACATCTACGAAGCACCATATAACCTTTGTCAAAAATTTTCTTCACTTGTGCCATCCTCAGCTCAATTTCTGCAACCAGGAATGATCCGCGAGCATACCTCGTAAAGGGACCAACGTCGCACATAACCGTACAATCAGCTAATCGACAGCAACCTCCCCAACTTGGCTCGAAGCCATACATCAAGACACATTCAACAACTCATAATACTTTTGCTCTAATGATGCCACAATATACCATAGTGAGATTAAACTTAAATCATTTACAAGTTTGTGAAAACACAGATCATCTAGTATAGTAATCCTCAGCAAATCTCACATTCATCCCCTCATCAGCTGAGTCCACTCTCTTAAGCGACCCAATTTTTTTTTCAAATTACAACACGTACCTTTCAATTACACATGGGATCTTCTAACAATATACATAAAAAAAAATCGTACCACTTAAGAACACTCCGCAGGAGATAACCCACCTGCTTCGCCTCAGTTTAGTATTTCAGCACACCTTCCACCATCATACACAAAACACAACCATTTAGTCTTCCTGAGTCTGAACTCATATCGCCACACGTAATATACTTCACTTCCCAACTAGGAGACACAAAAGCATTCTTCACGCGCCTATATTCGGGCTATACATCAAATCACAATAGAAATCGAACATTTAACAGTTCATCTGTTATCCAGTAGACTTTTTCATCACTACCAAGTCATATAGATACATCTCGTTGTACTAACATACACATCACACGAATACCAAACCGCCATTCCGGCTAATAGGGAAAATACCGAACATATAAGTTCAAAACACTTGCTCACACAATCAGCACCTCGGTGCTCAAGCCATAGGCAAAGATCCGGCCACAAGTCCTCCGGACTGGCCCAACATTAAACTCATAGAGATCACATCTCTCCCCTTGATCAGGGAATCACAAGCCATCAAGGCACATCCGACGCTGAGCGCTCCCGTGCGCATATAGACGTATGGAAAAAATTTCAAGAGTTATATCTCAAGATAAATCAAGTACGCACGATAAGAATTCCAAGAAAGTGAAGTTTCCTAAAGGTTCTGCAGCCTCACGAGGATAAATACAGACGTCTCCGTATAGATCCACGAGACTCTACTAAACTTGCTCATGACTCGTGAGACCTAGTAACCTAGGCTCTGTTACTAACTTGTCACGACCCGATTTCCAAACCCGGTCGTGATGGCGCCTCTCGGGAAGACAAGGCTAGCCAACAGAACAATGACGCCCCTTTCAAAATTATTAAACATAAATGAATAGGTAAATGCAACTTAATGACAATAATAATCAATATCTATAACCCAACACAACCCGACCAGGGTGTCACAAGTCACGAGCATCTAAAGAAGACTGAACGCCACTACAGGGCCAATAATGTATACAAAATAAAATTTGGAGTTCAAAAGATAAAGTCCGGTTCCGCGAACGCTGGCGGTCACCTTGCTCAGCTACAATGGTAATACCTTCAATTCGCTAATAACCCGCTACCGGGTGAACAATACCTGTAACTGCATGCGAGGTGCAGGGAGTAAAGTGAGTACTCCAACTCAGTGAGTAATAAGAGTAAATAATAACTGAGCGGCAATAAATCACTTAAAGCAACCAACATGATATGTGTTGATAGGAAATGAGACACTTAGTCTCATTTCCTATGGCATGAGCACGACCGGGTTTGGTAATTAGGTCGTGACAGTTTGACTCCGTGAAGGAGGGCTAGAATTTCCATGTAGATGTTGGTGGCATATTTTAATCCCATATTGAAACCCAAAATCCAATTCCCCCTTTCATCTCTAAACACTCCTCCTATTCCCCCCACTCTTGGGTTGCCCGCGCAGGCGCCATCTATATTAAGTTTGTAGTAATTTGGGTTGGGTAGTTCCCATTTTACATAAATAGATTCCTTTACAAGTTTTAAGCAATTGTTTTTTGCCAAGTAGAGGAATTCAATGGCCCTACTGATGGGTTGCCATTTGTTAATGGGTGCTTTATTTTTTCCAAAGAGGATTCCATTCCTAAAGTTCTGTGACGATCTGACCCGTCGTCTCATATGTTACTGCCCCGTTTCCCCCATTTATTGATTCTTCATGTTTCATTATCGACATCGGTTGTGTTAGAGTTGAATTGGATTGGTGTTGATAGGAAATGAGACACTTAGTCTCTTTAAGGAAGGCTTGGTTTGGAAAAGTCAATCGGATGTTGACTTGTGAGTTAGAGGGCTCGGATGTGAATTCTGGTAATTTGGTTGGCTTCGGGAGGTGATTCGTGACTTAGGAATGTGATCGAAAGTGATTTTGGAGGTCCGGTGTAGAATTAGGCTTGAATTGGCGAGGTTAGTATTTTGGCGAATTCCGGTTGATAGGTGAGATTTTGATCCGAGGGTCGAAATGGAATTCTGAGAGTTGTAGTAGCTCCGTTAGGTGATTTTGGATATGTGTGCAAAATTTCAGGTCATTCAGAGGTGTTTTAGTCGGGTTTTTGATCGAACACATAATTCGGAAGTTTTTAAGAATTTTAGCGTTATTTGATGTGTTTTGAGGATTGGAACAAGTTTGAATGAGGTTTTAGGATGTGTTGGTGTTTTTGGTTGAGGTCCTGGGGGCCTCAGGGTGAGTTTGGGTGGTTCAACGGAGAGTTTTTGAAGTTTGTTGCAGGTTCATATTACTGGTATCTGGTATTTCCGCTTCTGAGGAAATGGACCGCAGAAGCAGTCCGTTGTCAGCTAAGGAAGTTCCGCAGAAGCGGAAGGAGGTTCGCATCAGCGGGTCTGCAGGAACGGACGGTTAACCGAAGAAGCGGTTTTGGTGGTCCGCAAAAGCGGAATTGGAGCCGCAAAAGTGAAAGTTGGATTTTTAATGGTAATACGCAAAAGCGGAATTTTGGCCGCAGAAGCAGTCCCGCATAAGCGAAAGTCAACTCGGCAGAAGGGTTTAAATGTTATATTTCATCCGCGAGCATGGGCTATTTTCCACCATTTTTGAGCGACCTTGAGAGCTTTGGGCAAGTATTTTTGAGAGTTTTGACTGGGAATCGATTGGAGGTAAGTCCCTTGCCCTAATTATTCAAGTATATGGTAGAATTAACATGTAAATTGGTGGAAATTCATCAAAAATGGGGTAAGTTAGGGCTTGAGAAATCATAGATTAAAAATGGAATTTGGAAGGTCAAATGGACTCTGATTTTGGTACATTTGATATGTATAGAGTCATGGCAAGACGAGGAATCCGTTGATGTAAATTTCGTAATTTTTCGAGAAGTGGGCCCAGAGCTCGGGTTTTGCCAACTTCATGATTTTCGATGCTTTTCGAGTCTTTTCGATTGAGTTATGTTTCTTTGGCCTATTTTAATGTATTCCTTGTGGTTTTGATCTGATTCGGCACGCGAGGAGGTTGATTCGAGAGGAAAAGGCATAGCGAACTAGATTTGTGGCCGGCTTGAGGTGAGTAATAGATGTAGATGATGACCTGAGGGTTTGAAACCTCGGAATATCGCATCGTGACGCTATATTGAGGCGAGACACGTACTCTATGACGAGTGTGGGGTCGTTTGTGATTGGGGATTGTAACTTAGTCCGTCTCGAGTGATGTTCATATAGTGTTCTTGACTAGAAATCATTTGGTAATCATCCTACTTGGATTTTATGGATATATTTGGGCTTTTTGCCGATCATTTGAATCCTACAAGGATTATTATCACCGTTTCCATATTAATTGGCATGTTAAATGATTTTAGTCCTGAGTTTAAACACTGTTTTGAAATGTTTACCCACCAGTTGCCCCAGCTCAGGGCCAGACTCTAGTTATTGATACCCTAGAAGCACCTGTGCAGGCACCGACCGTGCCCATTGTGATTCCAGGTCTCCAGGAGACCTTGGCTCAGATACTATCCATTTGCACCAACCTAGCCTAGGTAGTATCAGCCACTACTGCAGTATCTACATCGCAGGTAGGAGGAGGTAGTCAGACCCCAACCACTCATACGCCTGAGCAGATTGTTCCGTGATTGCAGACACCGGGAGCAGTTCCAACTAAGACGGTTGCACCAGTAGCACCAGCAGCACCAGTTGCACCAACTCCAAACTATGTAGTTCCAGTTATGCCAGACGATGAGCATCGTCGTCTTGAGAGATTCGGTAGACTTCAGCCATCGACGTTCAGTGTGCCGAGGGCGAGGATGCCCAGGGTTTTCTAGATAAGTGTCAGCGTATACTTCGCACCGCAAGGATCTTAGAGTCGAGTGGGGTGGAATTTACTACATTCCTGTTCTCAGGGTCTGCATTTACTTGGTGGGAGGAGTTTGAGAGGCCTGTTGGAGCAGCGCACCTTACATGGCAGCAGTTCTCCACTCTCTTTCTGGAGAAGTATGTACCGCAGTCTCGTAGGGAGGAGCTGCATCGTCAGTTTGAGTGGTTGGTTCAGGGGGACATGTCTGTGACCCATTATAAGATGATGAGGTTTACGCAGTTAGCTCGACATGCTACTTGGATGATACCGACAGAGCGGGAGAGGATTAGGAGGTTTGTGGATGGCCTCAAGTATTCACTTTGCATTTTGATGACCAGAGAGAGGCTTTTAGGTGCTTCGTTCGATGAGGTAGTTGACATGGCTCGAGAGATCGAGACGGTTCGTCATAGGGAGCGTGAGGAGAGGGAGGCCAAGAGGCCTCGAGGTTCAGGTAGCTTCAGTGGTGCTCCGTCTAGGGGCCAGTTCCAGCGTGGCAGAGGTCGTTCCTTCAGGCCTCCTCAATCAGGTCGTCCAGAGTACAGTGGGGCTTTTTCAGGCCATGGTCATCAAGGATTTCAGCAGGGCCAGTCTTCACTCAATGTCCTCCCAGCACAGAGCTCTACTCCTGCCTCTTCAGCCCAGGGCTCTTCAGCCGTGAGGGGCTCCCTTCAGTCCCCTTCTCCAGCGTCGGGTAGTTGCTACGAGTGTGGTGAGTTGGGTCATATGAGGAGGCAGTGTCCTCGGCTTCGTGGTAGTTAGTCTCAGCAGAGGGATCAACCCTCATCTTCTACTCCTGTTCCTTCAGCACCCACCCAGTCAGCTAGGGGTGGAGGCCAGGTAGCCAAGGGTCGCCCTAGGGGTGGAGGCCGGACTGGCAGTGGTCAGGTTTGATTCTATGCCCTCCCAGATATGAGGTACGCCATTGCATCAGATGCTGTTATCACAGGTATTATCTCAGCCTGCTATACGGATGCCTCTGTTTTGTTTGATCCCGGATCTACTTATTCTTATGTATTTTCATATTTTGCTCATCACCTGGGTATGACCCCAGGGTGTCTTGCTTTTCCTGTTCACATATCTACCCCGGTGGGTGATGCTATTATTGTAGATCATGTATATCGATCTTCTCTGGTGACTATTGGGGGTCTAGAGACCCGAGTTGACTTATTGCTGTTGAACATGGTAGATTTTGATGCTATTCTGGGCATGCACTGGATCTCCGTACCATGCTATTCTGGACTGTCATGCCAAGACAAATACGTTGGCTATTCCGGGTGTTCCAAGGATTGAGTGGCATGGTATGACTGACTATGTTCCTAGCAGGGTGATTTCCTTCCTAAAGGCCCAGCGGATGGTTGGGAAAGGTTGTTTATCGTATTTGGCTTTTGTGAGAGAAGTTGGAGCTGAGACTCCCAGTCTTGATTCTATTCCCGTGGTGAGGGATTTTCCAGATGTGTTTCCAGCGGACCAGTCGGGCATGCCACCGGACAGGGACATAGATTTTGGTATTGATCTGGTGCCGGGCACTCAGCCCATCTCCATTCCTCCGTATCGTATGGCACCAGCAGAGTTGAAAGAACTAAAGGATCAGCTTCAGGAGCTCCTAGATAAGGGGTTTATTCATCCTAGTGTGTCACCGTGGGGTGCACCGGTCCTATTTGTGAAGAAGAAGGATGGCACAATGAGAATGTGCATTGACTACATGCAGTTGAACAAGGTGATAGTGAAGAACAAGTATCCACTAACTCGTATTGATTATTTGTTTGACCAGCTCCAGGGGGCAAGGGTTTTCTCTAAGATTGATCTCCGTTCAGGCTATTATTAGCTGAAGATCAGGGATTTGGATATTATGAAGACTGCCTTTAGGACTAGATATGGGCACTATGAGTTCCTGGTTATGTCTTTTGGGCTGACTAATGCCCCAGCCGCGTTCATGCATTTGATAAACAACGTATTTCGACCGTATCTAAATTCATTTGTTATCGTTTTTATTGATGATATCCTGGTGTACTCGCGTAGCCAGAAGGAGCATGCTCAGCATCTGAGAGTGGTATTACAGAGGTTGAGGGAGGATAAGCTTTATGCAAAGTTCTCCAAATATGAGTTTTGGCTTGGTTCTGTGGCTTTCCTGGGGCACGTGGTGTCTAGTGATGGCATTCAGGTTGATCCAAAGAAGATAGAGGCTGTGCAGAGTTGGTCTAGACCGTCCTCAGCCATAGAGATTCGAAGTTTTCTCTGTTTGGCGGGTTATTATCGCCGGTTTATCCAGGGTTTTTCATCTATAGCTTCGCCCTTGACCAAGTTGACGTAGAAGGGTGCACCATTTGTATGGTCAGACGAGTGCGAGGAGATCTTTTAGAAGCTCAAGATAGCTTTGACCACAGCTCCAGTGTTGGTTTTGCCATCAGCTTCAGGTTCTTACACTGTGTATTGTGATGCTTCGAGAGTTGGGATCGGATGTGTGTTGATGTAAGAGGGTAGAGTTATTGCATATGCTTCTCGTCAGTTGAAGCCTCATGAGAAGAAATACCCCGTACATGATTTGGAGTTGGCTGCTATAGTTCATGCTTTTAAAATTTGGAGGCACTACTTATATTGTGTATCTTGTGAGGTATATACTGATCATCGCAGCCTTCAGCATTTGTTCAAACAGAAGGATCTTAATTTGAGGCAACGGAGGTGGCTTGAATTACTCAAGGACTATGATATCACCATTTTCTATCACCCGGGGAAGGCCAATGTAATGGGTGATGCTTTGAGCTGGAAGGTAGTTAGTATGGGTAGTTTGGCGTACATTCCTGTTGGGGAGAGGCCCTTTGCAGTTGATGTCCAGGCTTTGGCCAATCGGATGGTGAGGTTAGATATTTCGAAGCCTAGTCGGGTGTTGGATTGTGTGGTTTCTCGGTCTTTCTTGTATGACCGCATCAGAGAGCGCCAGTATAATGATCCGCATTTGCTTGTCCTTAAGGATCGAGTTCAGTATGGCGATGCCGGAGATGTGACTATTGATGATGATGGCATGTTAAGGATGCAGGGCCAAATTTGCGTGCCCAATGTGGATGGGCTTCGGGAGTTGATATTAGAGGAGGCCCACAGCTCACGGTATTCTATTCATCAGGGTGCCGTGAAGATATATCAGGATTTGAGGCAACACTACTGGTGGAGGAGAATGAAGAAAGATATTGTAGGTTTTGTGGCTCGGTGTCTCAACTGTCAGCAGGTGAAATATAAGCATCTGAGGTTTGGTGGTGTACTCCAGCGGATGGATATTCCAGAGTGGAAGTGGGAGAGGATTACTATGGATTTTGTTAGTGGTCTCCCTCGGACGTCGGGGAAGTTTGATTCGATTTGTGTGATTGTGGATCGGCTGACCAAGTCTGCGCACTTCATTCCTGTATGTACCACCTATTCTTCAGAGCGGCTGGCATAGATTTTCATCCGAGAGATTGTTCGTTTGCACAGGGTCCTAGTTTCTATTATCTCAGATAGGGGTACTCAATTTACTTCCCAGTTTTGGAGGACTTTTCAGTGAGAGTTGGGTACACAGGTGGAATTGAGCACAGCGTTTCATCCTCAGATGGACAGGCAGTCCGAGCGTACTATTCAGATATTGGAGGACATGTTGTGTGCCTGTGTTATTGATTTTGGAGGTTCTTGGGCTGAGTTCTTGCCCTTGCAGAGTTTGCTTACAACAACAACTATCAGTCCTGCATTCAAATGGCACTGTATGAGGCCTTATATGGGAGATGGTGTAGATCTCCGGTTGGTTGGTTTGAGCCCGGCGAGGCTAGACTATTGGGGACAGAGTTGGTTCAGGATCCCTTAGAGAAGGTGAAAGTGATCCAGGAGGACTTGGTACAGCTCAGTTGCGTCAGAAGAGTTATGCGGACCAGAAGGTTCGAGATGTATCTTATATGGTGGGCAAGAAGGTCTTGTTGAAGGTTTCGCCTATGAAGGTCGTTATGAGATTTGGAAAGAAAGGAAAGTTGAGTCTGCAGTTCATTGGTCCTTTTGAGATACTTAGGAGGATTGGGGAGGTGGCCTATATGCTTTCTTTGCCACCCAGCTTGTCGGGGGTCCATCCGGTATTCCATGTTTCTATGCTCCGGAAGTATGTTAGGGACCCGTCTCATGTGTTAGACTTCAGCACGGTTCAGTTGGATGATGATTTGACTTATGATGTGAAGCCAGTGGCTATTTTGGGTCGTCAGGTTCGGATATTGAGATCAAAGGATATAGCTTCGGTAAAGGTGTAGTGGAGAGGTCGGCCCGTGGAGGAGTCTACCTGGGTGACCGAACAGGAGATGCGGAGCAGATATCCTCACCTATTTGAGACTTCAGGTATGTTTCTTGGCCCGCTCGAGGACGAGCGTTAGTTTAAGTTGGGGAGGATATGACGACCCGAACCGTCGTCTCATGTGTTACTTCCTCGTTTCCCCTATTTATTACTTCTTCATGCTTCATTATCGACATCGGTTGTGATAGAGTTGAATTGGATTGGTTTTGATAGGAAATGAGACACTTAGTCTCTTTAAGGAAAGCTTGGTTTGGAAAAGTCAACCGGATGTTGACTTATGAGTTAGAGGGCTCAGATGTGAATTCCGGTGATTTGGTTAGCTTCGGGAGGTGATTTGTGACTTAGGAGTGTGATCGGAAGTGATTTTGGAGGTCCGATGTAGAATTAGGCTTGAATTGGCGAGGTTAGTATTTTGGCGAATTCCAGTTGATAGGTGAGATTTTTATCCGAGAGTTGCAGTAGCTCCGTTAGGTGATTTTGGATATGTGTGCAAAATTTCAGGTCATTCGGAGGTGTTTTAGTCGGGTTTTTGATCAAATGCGTAATTCGGAAGTTTTTAAGAAACTTAGGCTTTAATCCGATGTGATATCATGGTTTTAGCATTGTTTGATGTGTTTTGAGGATTGTAACAAGTTTGAATGAGGTTTTAGGATGTGTTGGCGTTTTTGGTTGAGGTCCGGGGGGCCACGGGGTGAGTCCGGGTGGTTAAACGGAGAGTTTTTGAAGTTTGTTGCAGGTTCATATTGCTGGTATCTGGTATTGCCGCTTCTGCGGAAATGGATCGCAGAAGCGGTTCCGCAGAAGCGGGTTATAGGTCGCAGAAGTGGTCCGTTGTCTGGTAAGGAAGTTCTGCAGAAGCGGAAGGAGGTTCGCATCAGCGGGTCCGCAGGAGCGGACGGTTAACCGCAGAAGCAGTTTTGGTGGTCCGTAGAAGCAAAATTAAAGCCGCAAAAGCGGAAGTTGGATTTTTAATGGTAATCCGCAGAAGCAGGATTTTGGCGGCAGAAGCGGTCCTGCATAAACGGAAGCGGGACCGCAGAAGCGAAAGTCGACTGGGCAGAAGGGTTTGAATGTTATATTTCATCCGCGAGCATGGGGTATTTTCCACCATTTTTGAGCGACCTTAAGAGCTTTGGGCGAGTATTTTTGAGAGTTTTGACTAGGAATCGATTGGAGGTAAGTCCCTTGGCCTAATTTTTCAAGTTTATGGTAGAATTAACATATAATTTGGTGGAAATTCATCAAAAATGGGGTAAGTTAGGGCTTGTGAAATCATAGATTAAAAATGAAATTTGGATGGTCAAATGGACTCCGATTTCGGTAAATTTGATATGTATAGACTCATGGCGAGACGAGGAATCAGGTGATGTAAATTTCATAATTTTTCGAGAAGTGGGCCCGGGGCTCGGGGTTTGCCAACTTCGTGATTTTTGATGCTTTTCGAGTCTCTTCGATAGGGTTATGTTTCTTTGGCTTATTGTAATGTATTCCTTGTGGTTTTGATCTGATTCGGCGCGCGAGGAGGTTGATTCGAGAGGAAAAGGCATAGCGAGCTAGATTTGTGGCCGGCTTGAGGTAGATGATGACCTGAGGGTTTGAAACCCCGGAATATCACATCGTGATACTATATTGAGGCGAGACACGTACTCTATGATGAGTGCTGGGTCGTTTTTGATTGGGGATTGTGACTTAGTCCGTGCGAGTGATGTTCATACTGTATTCTTGACTAGAAATCGTTTGGTAATCATCCTACTTGGATTTTATGGATATATTTGGGCTTTGTGCCGATCATTTGAATCCTTCACTGATTATTATCACTGTTTCCATATTACTTGGCATGTTAAATGATTTCAGTCCTGAGTTTAAACACTGTTTTGAAATGTTCAGCCATATTTCTAAGATTTGAAACTTAAACTACACTTTCTAACATGTTGAGCTGAGAGTTATTACCTTGATATTGCCCGAGTAGCTTACGTGCTTATTCTGGACTGAGTATGGGTCGGGCTGCACGCCGCAACGATGTTATGTTGATATTGCACTTGGGCTGTAGGAGCCCCTCCGGAGTCTGAACCCCCACAGTGAGCGCGGGTACCCAAATGCATCGGGCTGCGCGCCGCTGCGTTCATATGCATTGCATTGCATTCATGCATTGATATTTATTTGTTTTACCTCTCATTGATTTGCTACTATTTCACCGTTAAATGTGCTGGATTGCCAGTTATACCTTTACATTGTAATATTTCATGATTTCTTATCTTCAGCCATTATATATGTTTATTACTCACGGAGTTGGAGTACTCACTTTACTCCTTGCACCATGTGTGCAGATACAGGTATCCTGGAGGCTCAGTAGAATTATTGGCTGCTTTCAGATTTATCCCGGAGTTGTCGAGGTAGCTGCCTGACGTCTGCAGGACCCGACTTCTCCCCTTATCCCTTTTATTTCCGCATCCTAGACTCTTTTATGTGTAGATTTGATACTCAGTTGTATTTAGAGGCTCTGGACTCGTGACCCCAAATCTGTTGGGAGTTGTTTTTGATAGTTGTTATGGTTTTCTCCGTATTCCTTCTATTGATTATCGGGTTGGAAATCTGGTTAACTGTTAAATTAACTCTATTGATTAGAAATGTTTCGTGCTTGGGTTGAGAGTGTTCAAATGGTCGGGCTTGCCTAGCAATGGTGTTAGGCACCATCACGACCAGGATTGGGGTTGTGACAAGTTCCATATATGGCATAAGAGGAATGGGAGAAAATCTGACCAACGAAGGTAATTATCAAAAGAAGCTTTTGACAGGAGTTTATTCTTAAGCCAATTTTGAAGAGTGTCTTTTCCCTTGGGATTTTGGGAGAAGGGGTGTTTTGTATTGATTTGATTCCAGATTTTCCTACAGTCGTTGCATCGGAAGAGAATATGCTATATGTTCTCCGTCTCCTTGTTGCAAATATTACAAGTATCTTCGTGGCAATTCCCTCTCCTTTTTAGCATCTCTTTAGTGGGTAGCCTATCCCAAAAAATTGTCCACAGGAAGAATTTTAATTTATTTAAGGAATTTATTTTTCAAATCCAGGCTAAGTTTTTAGGATTGTCCGTGGGTTCCGAGACAGCTTCATATGCAGCTTTGATTGAGGAGAAGTTGTGATTTTTGGAATTCCAAGTGTATGAATCCCTAAAGGGTCCGGTTTTTTTTATGTAAGTGCAGTTGATTTCTAAGACTATGTCCGGGGGGAGTTCGAAGGATACGTTCCTGAGGTCAAACTTTCCATTTTTAATGAGGCGGGATAGATTTTTGTCAAGCTCCCCAGCTTGTATGGATCCTTGGATGGATTCCCTAAGAGTTCCTAATTAATTAATCCATTTGTCATGCCAAAGATTTATGGCTTTTTTATCACCTATTATCCATTTAGTGTTAGCGTTGCATATTTCATTACCCTTTTTAATAACTTTCCACGTGTGGGAGCCTATATTCAAGCTTTTCCTGTGATTGTATTTACTATGAATAATTTTGGCCCATAAGCTTTCTTTCCCTTCTTTATACCTCCACGGTAGAGCTGCATTGAAAGAGGAATTTTTTATATGGGTGTTAGGAATTCCTAGACCTTCTTATTTTTTAGGCATTGTAACTATACTCCATTTTACAAGGTGGCTTTTTTCCTTTCCTCCGTGCTACCCCAGAGAAAATTCCGCTGAATTGAGTCAATCTTGTTGAGAATTGTTTTGGGGAGGTCATAAATCTGCATGACGTGGTTTGGGATTGCGGCTAGGGTGGCTTTTATGAGGGTTGTCCTACCTACCATATTTAGGAATTTTATTTTCCAGCCTGTTAGTCGATTGTTTAGTTTATCCGGATAAACTGGAAGTCCTTTTTAGTGGGGTGAATTTTGATTGAAACTGCAATAAGTAACAAACTATCCGTGTTAGTTTTGATCACAAGACTGGAACAATATGGGTTAGAGAGAAAGACTCCTCCTTCTCTCTAAAAAGAGTTCTTCTCCTTCCCCTTCCTCTTTTCTAAAACATTGCCATACCCATCCTTAGCTCCCTAAATCTCTCCAATAGTCAGATGAACACTAATGAAGAGAGCTCCCTGGACTCAAACAACATGCTCCAAAATAACCTAGCTAACGAGAACTCACCTTAGCCTACTTCAAACGAGCGTGAAACCAAGGGGACAACACTGGGATCTACCATCACAAAAATTATTCCCACGGACATGGAAATATGCAAAGAATCTCACACGGATAAAACTGAAATAAAAACAAAGGACATATCAAATACGACGAAGAGGATGACCTTCCGAGACACCTTGGTAGCGGGCAACGAAGCAAATAAGGAACCTGAAGGAAGCCAAGTCACAATCCAAACAAATATGGTCTCCTATGTACATGAGGATGAAACAAACAACTATCCTGACTCGGAACTCTTTATACCCATTACCTCATCGGACAAGGAATGTATATCTAAGAACTGGTCAAATGCACTTATCATCAAAATATTTGGGAGGATAGGCTACCAATTTCTCCAAAAAAAATCCATATTATATGGAATCCAACTGAAAACCTATCCCTAATAGACTTAGGATGTGACTACTAATTAATAAAGTTTACCAAAGAGGAAAATTATAACAAGGCCCTTCA
Organism: Nicotiana glauca; assembly: GCA_026770625.1. Lineage (NCBI taxonomy): Eukaryota > Viridiplantae > Streptophyta > Magnoliopsida > Solanales > Solanaceae > Nicotiana > Nicotiana glauca. The sequence goes on along the minus strand of MU695326.1, from coordinate 110,856 downwards.
TGAAGGACCATGGTTCATAAGGAACCAATTTCTCACAGTAAGAAAATGGTAGCCTAGGTTCGTAGCATCCAAAGCTGTTTTAACTTACTCAGCTATATGGGCAAGGCTTCCGAAACTACCTACAGAATTTTATGACTATGGGATCCTTCAAAAAATTGGACAAAAGTTGGGACAACTAATACGCATTGACGCAAGTATCAAATATGCATTAAGGGGTAAGTATGCTCGACTTTGTGTTATGGTACCTATAGAACAACCCCTTAAAACCTTTATTGTGATTGGCAAACGCATTCAACAAATTTGCTACGAGGGATTTAATCTCTTATGCACGAACTGCGGCAGACTTGGCCACAACGTAAACAACTGCTCACATCAAACACAAAAACCAGTAGAGGAACGGGAAGCAAGCTCTTCCAATTCCATGGCTAAGCCTCACATGGTGGATACATTTACCCAAAAAATAAACCAATGGACAATAGTCACACACCAAAAGAAAAATAAAAAACAATCTCAAAACCTTACCACGAACGACTTAGACAATCCTAGGACGTTGACTACCCCTAAGAATATACCAGTACCTAAAAATGGCAAAAGGCTGAAACAAAAGTAGGACAAAAGCTCTCCATTATTGTTGAGGATAGTAAGAACACAATGGACAATAGAAAACAAGTAGAAAACGATGCAACCCCCCCTTTAGCACAACACCAAAAAGAAGATAACATAGTACTTAAAGACTATGCACATCTACATCTCATTAATAACACCTTCTATTGCATTTACCCTAAGTATCATTATACTACTAACATAGAAGACATTAACTCTCACCATAACTCACAAAATCCCTTGGGCAATAACTCTCACAAGACAATAGCCCCTAACGCCTGCCCCTTAGCTCCCTCTACTGTTTCGATGGCAGAGGAAAACATATCACAAGGCATTGACATAGACCCAAAGATACCTACAAAAATTTCAACACCCTCTTTAATGCACAACCTAGGTAGCCCACAAACAATATCATCCATTCTGCCCTTGAATGATACCAAACTCACACAACAAATCCCTAGTACAAATCAACCTCAATCCATGTCAACCTCAAGTCATAATACCATTAATCTACAAGACCCCTTAACCCCTAGGAAAGACAAAACTCTAGTAACACATGTTGACCCTTACACTCCTAATATGGTTATAAACCAGTTTCCTTCTATCATTAGAGAACCCAAAGCTACAACAAACCAAAATCTTAGTAAAAATAATTTGAAAGATGCCAAGGCTACCTCTCAATCAAAACAGGAGGCAACATCGACCAAGGAGGAACGTGTGGATGAGGCCACAAACTCCACCACAACCCCAAACACCACTTATCATCACCACCAAATCAATACAACTGGACCATGGCCCCCAATCTTGGCTAGAATGGGGGCTCATAGGACATGCACTCAACATCAACCTTCAACTAGAAGGGAGGGATCTCATAATACAAATAGGGGATCCTTCATACTTGGCCCAAGTTGTGACGGAAGGGATACAACTAGGTATGAACAATGTAATGATCCATCCATGGTTGAGTCCCCAGCAGCCCATGCATATGAATATGGGTCCTCATCCCTCCCCTTGGAGCTCCCATGTAGGATACCAACAACCCACGTTCTTCATGCACAACTCGAACTTACCCATGTACCCTCCCCATGCCAACCCTCAAACCTCATTTCCCAACTCTCATTCTGCCCAAACACAACCACTATCCCAACCCAACAACAATACACCCACAACCCCACTGCCCAGGACAACACCACACTCTACTCTTCAAGTGTCGAACCAAACACACACATTACTACCACCTTCAACCCTACAAGGATCGAACCAAACTCAAACACCATCTCCAACCCCACAAACTCATAACCAAAATGTGATGGAAGAGGAGGAAGAAGAGGAAGAAATTCCAACAGAAAGAATAGTGGAGCACGGAGTGTTAAGATACCCAAAAACAATGGCATTCCAAGCAAGAAGAGAAAAAAGATTCATCTTAAGCTGCCCAGTGGATTTGAGGAAATGCTCCATCTCCATTAGAAAGTTGAATCCACCGAGCATCTACCAACATGCAGTGGTGTTAGTACCAATGATGTTCACCCATTATTGGACACAACATAAAAGAATGAGGAACGACCACAACTCCTCAAGTAGCAAGGATAGAGGTGTATCAACTAGAAACATTAGCATGAATATGATTATTTGGAACTGCCGTGGAGCAAATAGTGAAGAATTTAGAAGAGGTTTTAGAGCTATGTTGGATTATCATCGTCCTAGTTTAGTAGCATTGCTGGAAACAAAAATGGAGGATCACCATGTCTTGGTCCATGATTTCGGGTACTCTAGCCTTATCCAAATACCGACTAATGGGAATTCGGGAGGCACTGTGCTCATGTGGAATAATAGAGATACAATGGTGGATCAAATTGGAGGAACGGATCAAGAGATACACACCATGGTAAAGGTATGAAACTCAACAAAAAAATGGTTATGTTCTATTATATATGTTAGTAACCTTATGGAAGAAAGATTAATTCTTTGGCAAAATTTAAAAATAGTAGCAAAAAATTTTAAGGGTCCATGGCTAGTCGCGGGAGACTTTAATGAAGTCATTTGTGCATCGGAAAAACTTGGAGGATTACCATATTAACTATAATAGAATATCCAAATTTTTAGATTGTATGAGTCAATGTGGACTAGTAGACTTAGGGTTTAAAGGGTCAAGATTCACTTGGACTAATAAGAGCAAAAATTGCAAAAACATTATTATGAAAAGGCTTGATAGATGTATCGCAAACACAGAATGGTTAGAACTATTCCAAGATGCAAATATCAAGCATTTAACTAGAAGCCATTCGGACCACTGCCCAATCAAGATAAAAGTTTTTTAAAGTTTCTCTACCAACAATAATATATTTAGAATAGAAATTATGTGGCTGTCACATCCCACGTTTAGAGCTTTAGTCGATAACTCTTGGTCGGACCAACAAAATATCACCAAAGCCATAGAAAATTTTTGTCCAAATGATATAGACGGGAATAAAAACACTTTTGGTAATATTTTCAAAAATAAAAGCAAACTAATTGCTAGATTAAATGGAATCCAGAATTCTCAAAACTACCCTCACAGTAAAATTCTTAATAAACATAGAAAATGATCTCCTACATGAGTATAATATTGTACTCAGGCAAGAGGAGGAATTTTGGAAACTCAAATCCAGGATTCAATGGATCATGATGGTGATGCAAATACAAAATTTTTCCATATCACCACCATGCAAAGAAGAAGAAAAAATAGAATTATTTATTTGAGAGACGAAGCGGGAAATTGGATTCAAGAAAAAAAAACCCATCAAGGACCTTATTATCGACTACTACAAAAATCTCTACACCATGGATCATAACCAATCCCTACTCAACAATACCCACCTCTCCTACAACTCCACAATTAAGGATCAGGATCACCCATTCCTTAGTAGTATCCCCTCTATAGAAGAAATTAGGAGGGCATTAGAATCTTTTCAACTTTACAAATCTCCGTGACCGGATGGACTCCACCCAGTTCTATACCAAAAGTTTTGGAAAGAGACTAGCAAACTTCTCATAAAATTCTGCCAGGATTCCTTCTCAGGGAAAAAAATGCTTAAAAGTATGAATAATACACTAGTCAGCCTAATCCCTAAAAGTGAAAATGCCGAAACAATTAGACAATATAGACTCATAGGCCTTTGTAACATGGCCTATAAAGTCATCACTAAGATTATCACAAACCGCATTAAAACACTCCTGCCCACCTTTATCCATCCTACCCAAACTAGCTTCATAAAAGGAAGAAGGGCTGCGGATAATGCTCTAATCATTAATGAGGTACTACAGCACTTCAAGAACACTAAAGGGGAAAAGTCAAAAATGATGATTAAAATAGATTTGGAAAAGTCATTCAACAAAATAGAATGGTCCTTTGTCCAATTTTCCCTAATCTCCCCCAACTTCCCTCCGGAACTTATAAAACTCATTATGTCCTGCATCTCTACTACCTCAACTGCTATCCTTATTAACAGATCAAGAACAGAGTTCTATGAACCATCTAGGGCTATCAGACAATGGGACCCCCTATCCCCATACATCTTTATCATTTGCATGGAGATGTTTTCTAGGTTAATTGACCACGAAATTGACTGATGTCGATGGACCCCAATAAAAATTAGCCCCAAAGGCCCGGAACTCTCACATCTCTTCTTCGCTGATGATCTCATTCTCCTAGCTGAAGCCAACCAAAAAAGCTACAACTCTATCATTGACACTATCACAAAATTTGGCAACGCTTCGGGTCAATCAATTAATTTTCGTACTTTTTTGAATTGAATAAATGAAATAAATAATTATTCCATAAAGAATAAAATATAATAATATATCTAAACTTGTGATGACCCGTTCCGTCGTCTCATGAGTTACCGCTCCATTTCCCCCCAATTCTGGTTCTTTATGCTTCATTATCCGAGTCTGATATGATCGAGTTAGTTTGGAGAAGTTTTGGTAAGAAATGAGATACTTAGTCTCTTTAAGGAAAACTTAGTTTGGAAAAGTTAACCGGATGTTTACTTATGTGTTAGAGGGCTCGGATATTATTTTCGATGATTTGGTTCGCTTCGGGGGATGATTTGTGACTTAGGAGTGTAATCTGAATTGATTTTGGAAGTCCGGTGTAGAATTAGGCTTGAATTGGCAAAGTTAGTATTTTTGCGAATTCCGGGTGATATGTGAGATTTTGATCCGAGGGTTGGACTGGAATTCCGAGAGTTTCTATAGTTTCGTTAGGTGATTTGGGATGTGTGTGCAAAATTTCAAGTCATTCGGAGGTGTTTTGGTCGGATTTTTGATCAAATGCATAATTCGGAAGTTTTAGAAGAACTTAGGCTTGAATCCGATGTAATTTGATAGTTTTCGTGTTGTTTGTGGGGTTTTGATGATTGGAGCAAGTTTGAATGATGTTTTAGGATGGGTTGGCACTTTTGGTTGAGGTCCCAGGGGCCTCGGGGTGATTTCAGATGGCCATCGGGATGAATTTTGGACTTTTGAGATTGTTGATATATCTGGCTTCTGGTATTTTCGCATCTGCGGAAAAGGAACCGCAGATGGGATTGCGCAGGTGCGGAAGGGAGTTTCACAGGTGCGGCTATTTGGCTTGGATGGATGAGTCCGCATATGCGGTAGAAGAGTCGTAGAAGCGAAAGGTGTGGCCATGGTATTTTCCACAGAAGCGGTGTCTGCAAATGCGGATAGCTGACCGCAGAAGCGGTCGTGGGCTTAGTGAAAATCTGAAAAAATGGAGGTGGAACCGCAGAAACGGTAGTCGCAAATGCGGTAAGGCAACCGTACATGCGAAAACGACTGTTCAGAGAAAGGGTTTTAAAGCTCATTTTGTTCCACGAGCTAAGGGTTATTTCCACCATTTTTTAATCGACCTTGAGAGATTTTGGACGAAAATTGAAGGGGATTTCGACTAGGTGTGATTGGAGGTGAGTTCTATGGCTTAATACATGATTTAATGTCAGAATTAACATAGAAATTAGTGGAAATTCATCAAAAGAGGGTAAAGCTAGGGCTTGGAAATTTGGTATTTTAAAGTGGGATTTGATGGGTCATTTGGGCTCGGATTTGGAGTTTTTGGTATGTATAGACTCGTGCCGATATAAGTAATCCGATGATGTTAATTTTCTAATTTTTTGAGAAGTGGGCCCGGGGCCCGAGTTTTGCTATATCGAGATTTTTGCTATTTTCGATTGTTTTCGATTGGGTATTGTTCCATTGGCATATTGTGACGTATTCATTGTGGTTTTGGGTAGATTCGACGCGCATGGAGGCCGATTTGAGGAGCAAAGGCATCGCGAGCTAGAGATTTCGACGGTTCGAGGTGAGTAATAGATGTAAATGATGCTCTAAGGGTTTGAAACCCCGTATTTGCATATCGTAGTGCTATATTGAGGTGACTGCACGCTAGGTAGCGAGCGTGGGGTAGAGAACAATTGGGGATTGTGACTTGGTCCGTCCAGGTAGATGAATATACTGCGTATTTGACTAAAATTCATTTATTATCATTATAATTTGAGCTGCTTGCTATATTTGGGTTTCGTGCCAATTCATTTAATCCTTCACAGATTGTTATTACCGGTCTCTTACAATTTTTACATATTAATGAACTCAGTCTTGGTTTTTAATACGTTTTTGTAAACTCATCCACCTTTTATCTCACTTGAAACTTAATTAATATTTTTAAAGGAAGTTTGGGCTGAATATTTCTATATTGTTGTGCCGGAGGGGCTTATGTAACTTTGGACTGAGTATGGGATCGGGCTCCATGCCGCAGCGGTACTATATTGATATTGATATGAGGCCAAGGGCCTAGGTGATGCCATGAGATGGCTTATTTTTGTGCTTGGGCCGTAAGGGCCTCTCCCGGAGTCTGCACACCCCAGTGATCGTCGTCGACGATAAATAAGTGGAGCGGGTTGCACGCCGCAGCGGGTACTAGAGAGTATCGGTCTATGTGTTGCATTGCATATTTACTTATTTATCTGTTGTGGTATATTCCATAGTTGTTTTCATTGATGCTCTGATTTTATACTACTTGGGTTAAGTTATTGTATTTATAGAATTACTTTGTGCCTATTTAGGATTTCTTATTCTCAGCCTTTATTTATGTTTATTACTCACTGGGCTGGAGTACTCACATTACTCCCTACACCTTGCGTGCAGATCCAGGTATACCTGAGGCTGTGTGAGGATTTTTCTGCCTAGCATCATATCTGGGAGTATCAAGGTAGCTGCATTGAAGTCCGCAGTCCTGATCTTCCTTCCATCTTATTTTTTTATTTCCGCATTTCTAGAGAATGATATGTAGTAGGTTGATACTTAGGTATTAGAGGGTCAGACTTGTGACACCAGATTCTTCGGGCTGTGTAGTTGTTTTATTATTATGGGATTCCACATATTTTAACTTTATTTTAGATATTCAGTATTATGCTTAGTAATTTATCCATGTTAATTAATTCATGAACTGTATATAAATGGTTAAGGTTATTGAATTGGTCGGGCTTGCCTAGTAGTGTGTTAGGCGCCATCACGACCGGGGTTGGGGTCGTGACAAGTTGGTATCAGAGCCTAGGTTACTTGGTCTCGCGAGTCATGAGTCGGTTTAGTAGAGCCTCGTGGATCGGTACGGAGACGTCTGTACTTATCCTCGGGAGGCTACACAACCTTTAGGAAAACTTCACATTCTTGGAATTCTTATCGTGCGTCCTTGATTCAACTTGAAATGTAACTCTTGAAATTCCTTCCATGTGTTTGTATGCGCACATGAAATGTTGGGCCAGTCTAGAGGACTTGAGGCTGGATTTTTGCCTGGGGCTTGAGCACCAAGGTGCTGATTACGTGGGTTGTGTTTTTGAACCTATATATTCAGTAGTGCCCTATTAATTGAAATGATGGTTGGATGGACATGCGATGAGCATGTAATGACTACGAGATGTGATCACATAATTTGGAAGCGATGAGGAAGGTCTACTGGATGATAGAAGAACTATTAGGCGTTTGAATTCCATTGTGATTCGAGGTATAGCCTCGATTTATGGGCGCGTGAAGAATCTTTTCATGTTTCCAGCTGAGTGTGAAGTAAATTTTATGTTACGGTATGAGTTCATACTCATAAAGACTAAGTGACTACGTACGGCTTATGGAAGTAGAAGGTGTACATAAATGTTAAATGAAGGCAAAGCAAGTGAGTTATCTCCTGCGAAGAGTTCTGGGGTCGTGTGACCCTTATGTAAATGTTAGAAGATCTTATGCGCAAGTGAATTGTAAGTGTTGAAGTTTGAAATTTTGGGCCGCTTAAGAGAGTGGGCTTAACTGTTGTGAGATTTACCGAAGAGTTAAAGTACTAGATGATTTGTGTGTATACAAGCTTGCAAAGGATTTGAGTTTAATCTCATTATGGCATTAAGGCAGCAGTGAAGTATATGTGTTATGATAATTATGTGTTTTGATCTATAGCTTCAAGCCAGGTTAGGGAGTTTTCTAGTGATTAGCTGATTGTACGGTTATGTGCTGTGTTGGTTCCGGTTTGAGACATGCGGGCGAATCAGTTCTAGTTGCGAAACTGAGCCGAGGATGGCACGTGTGAATGAAATTTTTTGACAAAGGTTATATGGTGCTTCGTAGATGTGTGAGAATAATAGGATGTCCTAAGCTGTTGTTGGTAAAGAATGCTCAGTGTATAGAGAAGGAAGATGCTTGTTTGTATTGGGATGAGGTCATATCCTGCGGTTTTAGAGTGCTAATGAGGCACAGGTGGTTCTGTTCGTTTGATCAGGTAAGTTGCAGTTTGAATAAGAAGTGAATGACTGGCGAGAATGGTCCTAATGTGTTCAAAATTCTATATGTAGCAGTTGGTTATATTAAAGTACCATATGTGATTAGGAGCTGAGTCTCCATTGGAAGAGGTCAAGGCTTGTGGTAGCCCTACGTTAATTATGGGATTCTATGCACCAGTAACAGGAAAGTAAGGTTAACGAATTTAGATTCACAGGAAGTTCTTCAGAGTAAAGTATTTTGGAATGTGGTATTTTTTAGAATAGTTGAGAGAGTATTCAGCGGCTTATGCGTTTCAGACGGTGTGGTTTATGCTTGGGTCTAGTGTGGTAAGCCTGGGTTGAGGCATTGTGGTGCTACAGCAAGAGGAAATATCAAGTTGAGGATGAAACATAAGGAAACTTAGATGGATGGAGTATCTTGATAGTAGACCGAATCGGTATGGTAAAGATATGATTAATTCTTTGTATGTGTTCGAGGTAAGGGGTTCTTACAGATGTTTTGTGGCAAGATTCTTGGGTTGGTGACCTACATAGCCTTGTCAAGCTAGAGGAATTCCGTTTTGATAACTTGGTTATGTGCGAGCAGATTTGAAAGTTTTCTCGATGGTTTTTACCATTGATTGAGTCGGATATCTTCTACCGGTGTGGGGAACATATTGAATATTGTAAACTCCTCCTAGATGGGAGCAAATAGAAGATTTCTAACTGCCTGGAATGAAATTTTCCTATAGCACAGAAATTCTAATGATATTTTGTGTTTGCAACAAGATGGCATGATAGACGTGGTGTATGGTACATGCTTAATATTTTCATGTGCAAGGTGGCAGTTCATTTTTAAAGGGAAGGTCACGAATTTTGGATGGAATAGTCAATTACAGATATTTAAATGAATGTTATAACTGCTCAATAAGAAATGAGAAGGGTGCACATTATATTTTAACTAACAAATGTTTATTGGTATTACAACACTCACTTGGTTGATCGACCACCAATATTCTGATTTTGCTATGTAGCCTAGAAAAAAAATTTGAAATTAATTATCATGGGATGATCGTACTTGAGATGTGTTAGTCATTTGAGTGCTGAGGTTGTGATTGGTTACGGTGATTTATGTGATCTATGAATTTGGAGACAAGGAATTCTCAAAAATATACTATTTTGGTACTGTGGCATGTTTGAGGTGAGTATTTTATCTAAACTCATTCGATGCACTAGTCGAGTTAATTGATGGTTATAATTATGCACTGTGAGCGTGAATATATGTGAGGTTTGAACCTGTGTGCAAGCACCGACCCAATATTCATACTCGGAAGATGCGTAGGCTATGATATGCCTAGAGTGTGATATTGAGCTTAAAGGTATAATGTTTCTTGTATTCGTAACTTTGTTAAGAACTATCTGGACTATACTTGTGATTTCCAAGATGCTAAATTCCAGAACAAACTTGGTAATTACTAATTCTACGTTAATTTGCTTATTTGAGTTGTGACAGCATAGTTTGCTCATGCCTACGAAATAGAGTGTTATTTATGCCAGTCCAGGAGCATGAGAATCTTATTTCATTTAGCATATACAGGTGTACTTGTTGGATTGCTCCTATATGATATGCTTGGACTGAAAGTCTGTGACCTTGCCAGGTGGATTATGTTATTGGCAACTAAGTTGCTCGTGAAGTTGATGTCAATGTGATCTATAGAAGAGCTGGTTAATATTATTCTATTCATGTATCTTGGTTTCACTGTGATTGATGAGCTCATAGCATATCGTTGGGATGGTACTTGTGGAACTTGCAAAGCGGCCCTCTTCTGTGAGGTATTTTCCCTTTCTAGGGTAGCCGGATGGTGCAATATTGAGGTTTATTGGTATGACATTGTATTATTTACTTCTCTGTGGGTATGTTGATTCACTTGTGGTGCTAGACATCAAATTGCATTTGGTTGATGATTTTGAGCATGGTGACTTGGGGTGTCTCATGTGAACTAGTGTTTGGATAGGGTCGCGCATGGCAACGAAGTTATGTGGAGGTATTACCTTGCGGTTAGTTTTGGGTGTTCTGTTTCTATGATGACTTGTGTTGTGATGGTACCAGCGAGCTGGAGGTACAGCTCTTTCAATTGAGTCATTTTCATGATTTGAGTATGTTCGGACTGTTGCTTATTGGTGCGCGACATTACGCAAGCTTCGGCTTAGGCCCGTAATGATATTTCATGTCACTAGGGTGGTGTTCTTGGTCAGAAGAGATCGTTGGGATCACTAATAAATACAAACGGATTCGATTTCAGCATGGTTGATGGGTAAATATCGAGGTTCGGTTCAAAATTTGCTAGGGTAATTGCCAGAGAAGAAGTGGCCTCATGAATGGTTGATCTGAGAAATAGTTATGTTTTATTGTGTGCTTCATTTATCGTTGGCAGTGTATGAAAGTGTTTGAATGAGACTTTAACTAATAAGAGGTTTTCTATCGGTATTTGGTTGTTGTGGGCAGCTGCTGTGAATGGAAGTCATCGCTGTATATGTTTGAGTTATGGGGTATATCATATAATTGCACCTGAGGTTGCAGGCATGGGCTATTACAGCTGGTTCGGGACTATTTAGAGTATAGGTGTGAGGTTTTGATCGTATTAGTGAAAGTGTGGTTTTATGGTTTATGGACTAGGAGGGATTGTGAAATTTCAGCTACATTGTGTTATCGGACCTACGTGAGATAGGGTGACATGGGATCACCCCCGGGTATATGCTTAGTAAGGTTATTCAACATTTGGTTGGCTTTTAGAACAACTCTTGGTACGTTCGAGGATGAATGTTTGTTTAAGTTGGGGAGGATGTGACGACCCGACTCGTTGTCTCATGAGTTACCACTCCGTTTTCCCCCAATTCTGCTTCTTTATGCTTCATTATCCGAGTCTGGTGTGATCGAGTTGGTTTGGAGAATTTTTGGTAAGAAATGAGACGCTTAGTCTCTTTAAGGAAGGCTTAGTTTGGAAAAGTCAACCGGATGTTGACTTATGTGTTAGAGGAATTGGATATGATTTCTGATGGCTCGGTTAGCTTTGGGGGATGATTTGTGACTTAGGAGTATGATCGGAATTGATTTTGGAGGTCCACTGTAGAATTAGGCTTGAATTGGCGAAGTTAGTATTTTGGCGAATTCCGGTTGAAAGGTGAGATTTTGATCCGAGGGTCGTAATGGAATTCCGAGAGTTTCTATAGCTTCGTTAGGTTATTTGAGATGTGTGTGCAAAATTTCAGGTCATTCAGAGGTGTTTTAGTCGGGTTTTTGATTAAATGCGTATTTCGGAAGTTTTAGAAGAACTTAGGTTTGAATCCGATGTAATTTGATAGATTTGTTGTTGTTTTTGGGGTTTTGATGATTGGACAGGTTTGAATAATGTTTTAGGATGGGTTGGCACTTTTGGTTGAGGTCCCGGGGGCCTCGGGGTGATTTCGGATAGCCATAGGGATGAATTTTGGACTTATGAGATTGCTGGTGTATCTGACTTCTGATATTTCCGCATCTGCGGAAAAGGAACCTCAGATGTGGCTGCGCAGGTGCGGAAAGGAGTTTCGCAGGTGCGGCTATTTGTCTTGGATGGAAGAGTCCGCATGTGCGGTAGAAGAGTCGCAGAAGCGAAAGGTGTGGCCATGGTATTTTCCGCAGAAGCGGACAAGGATCCGCAGAAGCAGTGTCCGCAAATGCAGATAGCTGACGCAGAAGCGGTCATGGGCTTAGTGAAAATCTGCAGAAGCGGAGGTGGAACTGCAGAAGCGGTAGTCGCAAATGCGGTAAGGCAACCGCAGATGCGAAAACGATTGTTCAGAGAAGGGGTTTTAAAGCTCATTTTGTTCCGCGCGCTAAGGGTTAGTTCCACCATTTTTTGATCGACCTTGAGAGCTTTTGGACGGAAATTGAAGGGGATTTCGACTAGGTGTGATTGGAGGTGAGTTTTATGACCTAAATACATGATTTAATGGTAAAATTAACATAGAAATTTGTGGAAATTCATCAAAAGGGGGTAAAGCTAGGGCTTGGAAATTTGGTATTTCAAAGTGGGATTTGATGGGTCATTTGGGCTCGGATTTGGGAGTTTTTGGTATGAATAGACTCGTGGCGAGATAAGGAATCTGATGATGTTAATTTTTTGATTTTTCGAGAAGTGGGCCCGGGGCTCGGGTTTTGCTATTTCGAGATTTTTGCTATTTTTCGATTATTTTCGATTGGGTATTGTTCCATTGGCATATTGTGGCGTATTCGTTGTGGTTTTGGGTGGATTCAACGCACGTGGAGGCCGATTTGAGGATCAAAGGCGTCGCGAGCTAGATATTTCGCCGGTTCGAGGTGAGTAATAGATGTAAATGATGCTCTAAGGGTTTGAAACCCCGTATTTGCACATCGTAGTGCTATATTAAGGCGACTTGCACGCTGGGTAGTGAGCGTGGGTAGAGCACCGTTGGGGATTGTGACTTGGTCCGTCCCGGTAGATGAATATACTGCGTATTTGACTGAAATTCATTTATTATCATTATAATTTGAGCTGCTTCCTATATTTGGGTTGCGTGCTAATTCATTTAATCCTTCAGGGATTGTTATTACTGGTCTCTTAGCATTTTTACATATTAATGAACTCAGTCCTGGTTTCTAATACGGTTTTGTAAACTCAGCCACCTTTTGTCTCACTTGAAACTTAATTAACATTTTTAAAGGAAGTTTGTGCTGAATATTTTTATATTGTTGTGCCCGAGGGGCTTATGTGATTTTGGACTGAGTATAGGATCGGGCTGCGCACCGCAGCGGTACTATATTGATATTGATATGAGGCCAAGGGCCTAGGTGATGCCATGAGATGGCTTATTTTTGCGCTTGGGCCGTAAGGGGCCCCTCCCAGAGTCTGCACACCCCCAGTGAGCGTCGTCGATGATAAATAGATGGAGCGGGCTGCACGCCGCAGAGGGTACTGGAGAGTACCGGTCTATGTGTTGCATTGCATATTTACTTATTTATCTGTTGTGGTATATTCCATAGTTGTTTTCATTGATGCACTGATTTTATACTACTTGGGTTAAGTTATTGTATTTATAGAATTACTTTGTGCCTATTCAGGATTTCTTATTCTCAGCCTTTATTTATGTTTATTACTCACTGGGTCGGAGTACTCACATTACTCCCTGCACCTTGCGTGCTGATCCAGGTATACCTGAGGCTGTGTGAGGATTTTTCTGCCTAGCATCATATCTGGGAGTATCAAGGTAGCTGTATTGACGTCCGCAATCCTGATCTTCCTTCTATCTTATTGTTTTATTTCCGCATTTCTAGAGAACGATATATAGTAGGTTGATACTTAGGTATTAGAGGCTAAGACTTGTGACACTGAATTCTTCGGGCTGTGTAGTTGTTTTATTATTATGGGATTCCGCATGTTTTAACTTTATTTCAGATATTCAGTATTGTGACTTAGTAATTTATCCATGTTAATTAATTCATGAACTATATAAAAATGGTTAAGGTTATTGAATATGTCGGGCTTGCCTAGCAGTGTGTTGGGCGCCATAACGACCGGGGTTGGGGTCGTGACAAAATAGCATCGTTAATAGTATATCCCAACAGTAATACCAGGCTTTCTATCTTTGTAATGCATGTACTAACTTGAGTTCACACAACTCTTCCTGTGCAATTGCTTACCCTAAAACATTGTACAAATGCTTGTTTTAAGGCAAAATACCTTAAATCACGCCTAAACATGTCTCAAATTATTAGTGTCCTCCCCTAACTATGCCGAATCCTAATTACCCCCTACACTTTGACTATATGAATTTAGAAACTCCCAAGCTCATAAAGCCTAATTCAGTGCATACACGCGTTGTCCACGTTGGAAATTTTATCTTATCTGTGCTCCAGTAGGAAAAAAATATTATTTTATTTTATATTCACAAATCAAAAGAAAAAAAGAATTAAAACAAAATATTAGGAGTAGTCAATCATTTTTCTCCAAAAATAGTAGTCATTACACCTCTCCCCATTCTCTCTCTCTCGAACTTTCTCTCAAATCCTTGCAATTTTCCCGATTGTTTGCCGTTTATCTGTGATTTCTTCTTCAATTTTCAAGTGATTCTCATCAGTCTTCTTTGTATATTCAAGTAGACATATATAAATGTTAGTGAATGAAACTTGATGTTTTAATTAGGGTTGAAATATGATAGAGTTGAATATTGACGTTACGTAGCACACTGATACATAGACAAATCTTCAAAGTTTTTCTCCACTTCCACTTTTGCTCAATTTATTTCTCTTCTTCAACAAACCCAAAATAAAAACATTTGCTTGTTCTGGAAATTATGGATCACACCACTCGAAAATTTACAAGTTACTCGACCTTTAACCAGTGACAATAGACGAAAATTAGAGACAAAAAGAAAATATATATAACAAACCTAACAAAAATATACTTAAATTGAACCTTCTTAATAGCACTAATCTCAATATATTCATACTTTATAGTTTCTCCATCCAAGAAATATTCTACCGGGATTAGCATTTGACCATAAATTTTTACCCATGCCGGATACCCACATCTACAAAGTGTATTCATCTTTAATATGGGGTATGGTGGAGAAAAATAGGACAGAAATCTTGAAATGGGACTAAGTAATTTAACTAATAAAGAAGAAAATCAAGAATTACAGGAAAATGTATGAACTTGAGTTTGGCTTTGATGGAGGACGTTATAAATAGGAAGAAGGGGGATTGTAGCCGTTGAGATGTTATTTTGGGGGCCTGTTTGTGCTGTTTGAGAGCTCTCTCACACGCCATCGCCATGTCGCAGATCAGGGGGTTTCTAAATTCATATAGTCAAGTGTAGGGGACCGGGCATAGATCGGAGAGGACACTAATAATCTGAACCAAATTTAAGGGTGGTTTAAGGAATTTTGCCGTTTTTTTAATAATGATGATCGTTCATGAGGGCCTATGAACAAGGAGCTATTCATCCGTCACAATTTTTATATTAATAGAGTGTTAGCATTTCAACTTCAATTTGCTAGACCTAGAACGAATGGAGAATACCTAAACCTTGTGAGAAAATGAGATGATTTCCTCCTCACTCACAACCCTCCCTATTTTCATATTAGAGATCATGAATTAATTTTCTTCATCATTTTAGGCGGAAAGAAGAACATAAAACATATTGTCCTGGTGTCAAAGATCCAGCAGCGTTTTGTTTCCATATATTCACGCTTTCCCTTCAAAAAGAATCTCAAAATGAGTCTTTCTGTGAGAAAATTCAGCATTTGTAAGATGTGATAGTTACTCTCTTCTATTTACGCACTTCAATACTCATAGAGTTTCTTTGCGATACATCCAGATATGCATATTCTGACAATAGTGAAGAGTTTTACAATGACGAAACATTGACACTCAAAAAACCACTCCCTCTGTCATCAAAGGATGTAAGAAGTCCATCAGAAGTGAGATCTATGCTGGGTGGAAATGGGGCATCTAATGGTGGTGATGTGGAAGAAGACAAGACGGAGTAGAGTGTATACTTTTGTTCGTACTACTGTAAAAGAATGTGTCATGAGAAGGGTAATTGTTCTTAGAATCTTGTAGCTGGTATTCTCTCTGTAACTTCAGTTCATAGTGTAATGGAAAACTTCAGTTCAATAAAATTACAGCATGTTGGCGAAAGTTGGAAAATATGAGATTTTTGAAAAACTTCGACCGAAGGTTGAAATTTTGATAACGAGGTCGGATTTCGATTCCGAAAATTGGAAAAGATCCATCACGTTATTTATGACTCGCGTGCAAAATTTGAAGTCATTCCCGATTGATATGTTTCGGTGCAAGATATAGAAGTTGAAAGATTTGAAAACTCATAATTCGATTCACGGCACGATTCGAAATTTTAGTGTTGTTTGACGTGGTTTAAAGCCTCGACTAAATTCGTATTGTATTTTGGGACATCTTGGTATTTTTATTAAAGTCCCGAGGGCTTCGGGTGAATTTCGGAAGGTCAACGGAGATGATTTTTGGACATGGATGCTGCTGGAATTTGCTGCTGTGTTTGGGCAGCTGCTGGTTTTTTCGCTTCTGCTGACAACTGATCGCAGCGATAACACCATAGCAGAAACAACCCAGGCAAGGGCTGGCTATAGCTCACAGCAGCAGACATTTTTGTGCACCTGCGACATTGCAGGTGCGATCACTGAAGAACACTGAAGCAAACCTGAAGCTGGCAGCTTAGATGTTTACCGCAGAAGCGCAATTTATCGCAGGTGCGCGAACAGTTAGCGCAAAAGTGGAGGCTGAGCAGAAGCGGAAGTAAAAGCACAGCCGCGATACATCAGCCGCATGTGCCAAAAAATTCCAGAACTCATGACCAAAAATCAGTCATCTTTTCCATTTTTGATTGGAATTTTTGGAGCTTGGTTCTTAGGAGATTTTGAGGTTTTCTTCACGATTTCAACTCAAATAAGTGATCCATACTCGAAAATGTTTATATTTCATAAATCCATGGTTATTTTCATCATTTAGTTCGGATTTAAACGGAAGAAATAATGATTTCGCAAAATCTTCCGAAAACGAAAACTTAAGATCTGACGGTCGAGTTGTGATCAAAATTTGATTAAATTGGTATGGTTGAACTTATATCTGAATGGGTGTTCGTATTTCGTTAAAATTATGTCGGGTTCCGAGGGGCGGGTACCGCATTGACTTTTGGTTGACTTTTTAGAATAAAATTTTTTTAGTCGGTGTTAGATTATCCGAAATTGTTTCCGATGAATTTTAATGAAGCTATACAATTAATTTGGATAGATTGGAGCTATCCGGAGGTCCATTCAAGAAAGAAACCGATTTTGTAATATATCGGACTAACTTAAAAAAGGTAAGTATCTTGCCTAACCTTGCGTGGGGGAATTTCCCCTTAGGCATTGAGTCTTATGTGGAAATTGTGTGAATGAAAATCATGTATGCGGGGTGACGAGCACGTACTTGATTTATACGTGCAAATTATATCAATTAAAAATTCATAGACACCCCTATGTTAAAAGTGAAAAATTGTTGGAACTTAGTAGGTCCTCGATTTGTCATGTCTCATTCCTTGTTTGTCGAGTTTGTATTCATATGATAATTAGGTGTAAATTTGCATTTGGATTTTCATGTGAATTCCGTGTGCTTGTTGATTTGATATTTCTTGGAAATAATTATATTATGAAATTTCCATCTGCAAATAATTAATTAATTAAGTAAGTTTAAATTGAGGTATTAATATATTTATTGAAAATTTGGATTAAAGAAGATGACTTCTTATGCTGAGTTAATTTTCCTATCCTTGTTGTTGTTGTCCACGTTTTATGTACTTTGAGTGGAGCCTTGGGCTATTTGTTGTGAAACTAATTGATTTTTGTTTGTATCTTTGGAATTGGTTGCGGTCTATGGGCAATTTATAATATAGGAGAGATAAGGGTGGCTATTACGGTTGTAACACCTCGTAAATTCTGCTTAAGTATATGAATGAGTTAAAGGAGTAGTAAGTTTTTATTTTAGATATGTGAAGTCCCATCGGGATGATTATGGGTAAAATAGTTGTTTTAAAATTAAGATGGAAAGTGAGGTGCATAAGATTTGACAAAATCGACTAAGTTTGCAGAAGGTCTGTCTTCCAAAAAAGATTAGTGAACATGTGTAAGGAATTTGAGAAAACTCAAAGCTTGAAAGTTGTAGGCCTTTTAAATAGATTTCCAACGATATATTATGGAGCCCGAACGTATATCTGTGAAAAATGTTATGTTCGTTTTACAGAAAAATATGTGATATGCGCGTCCTGTAGCGCGACCGCGCTAATTTTGAGGCAGTGTTACTGCCGTTTTGCATGGTCAGTAGCGCTGCCAGGTATTCAGGTGTGCGGGCGCCCTCGTGGGGGGTCGTTTTAAAGTCATATTTCATCCCCCACATCCCCAAAACCTAAAAACTTTCTCTATAAAGGGAAACTCTCAAAAACCTAACTTCTTAAGGGTCCTTCCACCACCCAAGGTAAGTTCTAATGGTGATTTTAAGTTACTTTCAATTTTCTAACATCTTATTAACATGGGTAAACCCTCCAAATCATTAGATATTCGATTGGGGTATCATTGTTGACAGAAGGAAGCCTAGAACTCGAAATTCAAGGGTTTGAATTTCAAAAAGATTAAAGTTGAAAGGGCTGGCGAATGTTGTATTACGCTCAAAAGCAGGAAGTTAATGTATGTGAGGATAACTCTCTATATTTGGGAACGTTAATGATTCTCCCTATACTACGTTTCTTTTACCACCTTATCAATTGCCTCAGAAATATAGTTAAACCTAGTTCCTTGAATAGTTGCAGAACTTCTATTCTCTAGCTTCATAACTTGTTCATGACTTTCATTCTGAACGTTGTGAGCTCAGTTCGTATTCAATATAGACTTGGGTTTGATGTCACTGAGTCTCAGTATAGCTTACTCAGCATGTCATAAATAGTTGATGTTTCAGTGTTCATAATCAATTCAAGAATACATGTCCCGGTCTAGTCCTATTCAGTATTTCAGTTTTATGTAACTCAGTATGATTCATCATTCAAGTATCATGTAACTCAGTATGGTTATTTCAGAATGATTCTCAGTTCCTGAATGTTGAATACCTGTATTTGGGCCTGTGGCTGTAGTTTATGCTTTATGCATCTTTGGGCCTGAGGCTGCAGTTTATGCTTTATACATTTTGGACCTGAGGTCGCAGTTATGTATATGTATACTTTGGCCCCAATCCACAATTGTGCACATATATATTGGGCATGAGGCCGCAGTTTAATATTCAGATAAACAGGTTGTTCATCAATTAGAAGAGGGAGTATTTATATCCTTACTTCCTTTGTCATTTCAGTTACCAGTTATCAATTCAGTTATCAGTTATCAGTTATCATTTCAGTTCCAATAGTTATTATTTCAGTTATTGATTATCAATTCTCAGTTATCAGCTTAGTTTCAGTTTCATCATTTACAACTCTTTCTTTCAGTTGCTTTATATACCAATGCAATTCAAATGTACTGACGTTCCTTTTTCCTGGGGCCTGCATCTCATGATGCAGGTAATGATTTACAGGTTGATGATTCATAGCATTAGGATTTTCGTACCAGCTGTTTGGTAATCCCCAGTTCTTTCGGGACATTATCATTACTTTACGGTCTTTCAGTATTGACAGGCAGTCAGTTTTTTAGCACTTTATTAGAAGCTTCATAGACTAGATTAACAGTTAGACAGAGTCTCAGGCTTTTCATGTTAAGCAATGTTGGCTACATATATGTTTCTGATTTATTTTAGTATTTCTGCACTTTGATTTACATCATCTAGGCTTTCAGCATATCAGCATGTGTTAGTTTATCTTCCGCATTCATTATGTTATGATATCACATGTTGATTCAGCCAGCCAGTTGGTTCGTTCGGTCACAAGTAGTCAGGCACCGAGTGTCGTGTTACGTCGAGGCCCAGGTTTGGGGCGTGACAACATGACCGATAAGGGTGGCTATATGAGAGATAAGGGTGGCTATTGTCAGGGATGATATGTGATGATGTGGAGAATTATGTTGGTAATTGTTATGTGATGATGAGGGGATATTGTGCTGGTAATAATTATGTTGTGTTGTTAATTCCTTGTGAGTTCTTTTACATATTGTGCAATTTATTTTATAAATTTGATAATAGTCAGTTATATTTTAAAATTATGAGCATGTGAATATTGTCGGGTGGATTATGATATGGGCACGAGGTGCCGAGGAAATATGGTAAATTTGTTATTGGCACGTGAATTGTCCGTGCAGTTGATATGAAATATGGGCACGAGGTGTCGTGGTTATATAATTAAAATGATATTGGCACGTGAATTGTCCGTGCAGTTGTGATTTGAAATATGGGCACGAGGTGTCATGAGTAAATGATAATTATATTGGCACGTGAGTTATCCGTGCGGTCGTGATAAAGAAATTGGCACGAGGTACTGTGGAAATATAAAAGTGGGCTAGACCCATATTGTATGATTATGAAATAAGGTGTCACATGGTGACTTTATTCGAAAGATAGTTATTTGAAAGAATTATATTCGAAAGATGTTTATTTCAAAAAAACTATATTTGAAAGATATTTAGTTGAAGGAAGTATATTTGAAATATATATATTAGAAAGTATTATATCCTAAAGATTATTATTTGAAAGATGTATATGAGAAATATTATTAGTTGCGGGACTTGATTAACTGGTTGTACTTGTATTCATTAACTGTTGTGCAACATTTATGGTGTTCTTGATGCCCAATTACTTATATCACTGGATGATTATTGTTGCTATCATTGCTATTTATTTCCAATTATTTTTATACGCCATATTACACAGGTTATTAGACTAGTGAGTGACTTGACTGTACCTCGTCACTACTCCACTGATGTTAGTCTTGATACTTAGTGGGTACCGCTGTGGTGTACTCATACTACACTTCTGTATATTTTTTCTATAGACCAGTATTGTAGATATCAGACTCGAACGGAGTTGGAGTGTGATCGTAAGGATTTAAGGTAGAATTGCTTGATAGTCGCAGTCCCTTGGAGTCTTTACCTTTTTTTATCATACTGTCAATTATTATTCGAGCAGTTTTGTATATTTAAGTTCCTTCAGATCATTTCATGTATTTAGTTAGAGTTCGTGACTCTGCACTACCAGTCTTGGGAGGTTGTATCATTATTTCCTCTGTTGGTTCGATTATAAAAAAAAAGGCTTTAATTTTTATTATGATCGGCTTACTTACTTAGAGACTAAGTGCCATCACGATTCCTGTGGTGGGATTTTTAGGCGTGACAATTTACTTCAACCATAAATATCGAGTAGAATTTTTAGAGCTCGAATTTAAAGCACGAGTTTCTGCTGTTTGTACTACGCAATAGCGTTATGTTGGCCCACAAGCTTATCCGACACTCAAACTTATCATTTGTTATATTTCTGTATACTATATTAAATAATAAAATCATAACTTGTATTTATTAAAATATATAATATATTAAATCATAATTTTATAAGATTAATATTCTATTAAATTATCCGTGAGTTCTAACACTAGTAAATTAATAAAAAGTGTTATAACATTTACTTCAACCACAAATATCGAGTAGAATTTTTAGAGCTCGAGGGGAGAAGACATAAGGAGAAGTGAATACTATACTACTGATGGAGTTTGAATCCTCGTAATATCATTAGCTTCTTCTTCGTTGCCTTATTAATGTTTGATTTAGTTAACCTAATTGGAATCTCTTATAGATTTCCTGTGAAAAAGATAGAAATAAAAAAAAATCTTCTATAAATGAGAAAAGTAAACAATAGAATAGAGACAATAAAAATTTTTTAACCTAAAATAGTTTACTATTATAAGTATAAAAAATATTTATATAATTAAAATTAAGATTTAATTACTGACAAAATTATTGGTAAGCATTAAAATTCTTAATCTGCATAAAATAATATCCTAACAATTATCACGGATTAAAATTTAGGCAAAAAGGCCTACTGGCCACTTAAACTTGCACTGTCACGATCCAATTCCCAAACCTGGTCGTGATGACGCCTATCGTGAAGACAAGGTCATCCAACAGAACAACAATGCCTCTTTTAACAGTTACTTAGCATGAATAAGTCTGAATCATAGATAATCAAATCATAATGCGGAATAAACGTGATAAAACAGAGAACCAATCCCGACTCAGCCCGAAATCGGGGTGTCACAAGTCATGAGCATCAATAAGAATGAAATCCCCACTTTACAATCTAGAAATACACTGAGTAATGATAATGAATAACATAAAAAGATTGTGGTGCTGCGAACGCTGGAAGTCACCTCGCCAAAACCTCTGCAACTCTGCCTCCACGCGGCCAATACCCGCTACCGGGTTAATAAATACCTGCATTTGCACACGAGGTGTAGGGAGTAAAGTGAGTACTCGAACTTAGTGAGTAATAAAGGTAAATAATAACTGAGCAGCAAGAAATTACGTAAAACAACCAACATGCTGTATAGAAGCCGGGTACAATTTTTCTGAGAAAATAGTGAAATCTGTGAAAATTTTAGAAATACCTTGGCTCAGTTCAAATCTCTTTTGAAAATGATCTTTTCAATACTTACAAAAATGATTTCAAAACAGTAGTGCTGATAGGCACAGAAAATCCGCCCCTCGGGCACAATTACCACAGTATAACGGATAAAAAGGCAAATAAGTATGCAAGATGAGCACATAAAAGTTTGCCCCTCGGGCACAGCTCAAATCAGTACCAGCCCCTTGGGCTCAATATCAAATGCTCAGAACAGTATCAGCCCCGCGGGCTCACTCCCAACTCACAAAGTACAACATCAGCCTCTCGGGCTCACTCCCAATTTACCTGGGTACCCGTGCTCACTGTGGGGGTGCAGACTCCGGAGGGGCTCGTACAGCCCAAAAGCTATATCATCATAAGGCCTTAAAGCCTGTCATATCAACATAAGGCCTTAAATCCTTCTCACATCACACTCGAGGCCTGGAAGCCTCCTCACATAACACTCGAGGCCTGAAAGCTTCCTCACATCACTCAACGTATCCTCACATATGAGCCCCGGCCTCAATCAGTCCAATAATCATAAGCCCCTCGGGCATCAGTAAAAACAATAATGCTCAGCCCAAACAATAGTTCAAATGTCAGTTAAAAACTCAAGTTTGAGTAAAAATATAACCGAGTTCATGAAACAGTGTAATTCGAATGGACTGAGATCAAATAATATTTCAAATAGTGAGGAAAACAGTGATGATAGCTCACAAGGAGCTCAAACAGTCGGCAATAAGCCCCAAGTATGGCAATAAGCCCAAATCATAGTGAAAAACAACAAGTCATAGTGAAATACGCGGCAAAATCAACAACTGTGACGGACTAAGTCACAATCCCCAACGGTTCTCTACCCACGTTCTCTATCTGGCGTGCAAGTCACCTTAATATAGCACTATGGGTAAAAAAATCCGGGGTTTCAAACCCTCAGGATATCATTTTCAATCACTACTCACCTCGAACCGGTGAAATCTCTAGCTCGCGATGCCTTTGCCCCTCAAACCGGCCTCCACGCGCGTCGAATCTGTCCAACATTAGAGCAAATACAACACAATATGCCAATGGGACAATACCCAATCGAAAACAATAAAAAACTAGCAAAATCTCAAAACTAGCAAAACCCGAGCCCCGGGCCCACTTCTCGAAAAATCAAAAAATTTACATCAATGGATTCCTCATCTCGCCACGAGTCTATACATATCAAATTTACCAAAATCCGACTCAAATGCCCCCTCAAATCACAAATTTAAATCTCAAAATCCCAAGCCCTAGTTCATCAATTTTAGGCTTAATTC
The DNA here is from genome assembly GCA_026770625.1 of Nicotiana glauca. Lineage (NCBI taxonomy): Eukaryota > Viridiplantae > Streptophyta > Magnoliopsida > Solanales > Solanaceae > Nicotiana > Nicotiana glauca. The sequence continues at coordinate 87,046 of MU695326.1, read as the reverse complement.
CATGAATTTCTAGGTTAATTTCACATAATAATCATGTTTTTAACTCAAAAATCTTACCTCCAATAAACTCCAGTCGAAACCCTCTTCAATTGCTCCCAAAAAGCTCTCAAGATATTCAAAAATGGAGGAAAATAATACTTAGCTCGCGGAGGAAATATTTATAATTCATCCCAGCCCTGTCGCTTTTGCGGGACATCTTCCGCGTCTCTTATTCCGCTTCTGTGGAAATTCCATTCTCGAACCAAACCGCTTCTGCGGTCACAATATCGCATAAGCGATTCCGCTTCTGCGGCTACACTATCGCTTCTGCAGAACCAGCGCCCCAGGCCTCTTCACCGCTTCTGCGGTCAATCCATCGCTTAAAGCGTGCCCGCTTCTGCGGTCCAAGACTCGCAGAAGCGAGAATACCAGATACCAGCAAAATCTGAAGTCTCCAAATTCCAAAATTCATCCCGATGGCCATCTAAAATCACCCCGAGGCCCCCGGGACCTTAACCAAAAGCACCTACATGTCTTAATACATTATCCAAACTTGTTCCAATCATCGAAACACATCAAACAACACTAAAATTATAAATTCTCACCAGATTCAATCCTACGTTCTTTAAAAACTTCCGAAACACGCATTCGATCAAAAACTCGACCAAACGACGTCCGAATGACCTGAAATTTTGCACACATATCCAAAATCACCTAATGAAGCTACATCAACTCTCGGAATTCCATTTCGACCCTCGGATCAAAATCTCACCTATCAACCGAAATTCACCAAAATACTAAATTCGCCAATTCAAGGCTAATTCTACACCGGACCTCCAAAATAAACTCCGATCATGCTCCTAAGTCACAAATCATCCCCCGAAACTAACCGAATCACTGGAAATCACATCCGAGCCCTCTAACTCATAAGTCAACGTCCGGTTGATTTTTCCAACTTAAGCCTTCTTAAAGGAGACTAAATGTCTCATTTTCTACCAAAACCAATCCAAATCAACTATAACACACCAAATACCAATAATGAAACATGAAAAAGCATAAAAATGGGGAAACGGAGCGGTAACTCATGAGACGATGGGTCGGGTTGTCACATCCTCCCCAACTTAAACCAACGCTCGTCCTCGAACGTACCCAGAGTTATCCTAGAAGCCAACCAACAGCTGGATAACCTTACCAAGCATATACCCGGGGGTGATCCCACGTCACCCTATCTCATTTAGGTCCGATAACGCATTTTAACCAAAATTACACAATCCAGTCTAGCCCATAAATCATAGAACTACCTTTTTCTGTTCTGACACCATCAATACGATCAAAACCTTACACCTATACTTTGAATAGTCCCGAACCTGCTGTAATAACCCATACCTGCAAACTCAGGTGAAATCATATGATATACTGCATAATCCAACACTTGAAACGATAACCTCTACTCACAGCTGTTACCTACAACAACCAAATACTGATAGAAACCTCTTTCTAGCTAAAGTCTTATTCCAACACCTTCATATACTGCCAACGATAAATGAAACACGCAGCAAACCGTAACCATTTCTCATATCAACCATTCATGAAGCCACTTCCCTTTTGGCTAATACCGCAATAGATTTCCGAGCCGAACCTTGATATTATCCTCCCAACAAGTTGAAATCAAATATGTTCATATTCATTAATGACCCCAACGATCACCTCGAATCCAACACACCACTCTAGTGATATGACACCTCAATACTGGCCTAAGCCACAACTTGCATAATACACGTACCAATAAGAAACGGTCTGAACATACCCAAATCATGAGAAATGACTCAAACGAAAGAGTTGTACCTCAAGCTCATCAGTACCATCACAACACAAGGCTGAGACCCCGTCTCTCATCATAGAAATAGAACACCTGAATCTACCCCGAAAGGCCATATCTCCACGTGGCATCGCCACAATGCGCGATCCTATCCAAACACTGTTGCACATGAAACGCCTCAAGTCACTATGCTCAAAATTGACAGCCACGCACAATTTGATGTCTGGACCCCGAACAATTCATTACACCCATGGTGAAACAGATAACATACGACACGCAACTCAATAGGTCATAACCAATACTCCATTTACCGAGAAACACCCAATTACTCTTCCCGCTCGACTTTCACTATGAATCCCTAATAGAACCGCACCACATGTGCCCATAATCAACAAATCATAATGTCTCACAACATAGAATGGCAACTCAAGCTGAATATGTAGCCACGTCAGCCTGCCAACGAACTCATTACCAAGGAGCCTGAAGCTTCTCCTTCCACTACTACAACTCCTGCTGAAACCGTACGATACGTGGCCGACACCAAACCAATATCGAAATCCACAACCTCGCCCAGCGACGTTCCCGACCATAAGAAACGTATCCGAAAAGTCCCTCACACCGGAACTGAACCAATGGTAAAAACCTCTGCACTGACATTCATCACGAAAGCCCAATTAAGAAAAGCAGTCCTCCCCAGCGATCAGCTGGTCTTTGGAATACAAACCACTCTGCTAGAACATAATTCGATGCACCTCGCCACTCAACCCGTGGCATTTCCGGCATAGCCCGTAGCGCAATAGTTCAGAATCACATAACACTAAGACAACTAGTCTGAATTTCAACATCACATCCAAAATTTAACATACCAGCAAATAAAGATCCACTCGAGTCTCCAAATCCCAATAGCCGCTAAACGGTGCTGATATACACGATCCACAACCACTACATAGCCTGAACATGAGAACTCACAGTCTCCAACTCCATATAGCACACGAATCACCATACCTGATCCCAAATTCCGCCGTATGAATATATATATCACACCTCAAGTACCCAATCATTCCGCGAATGATATTCTTAAATTCCCCTATGCCATCAAACAAACTCAGATATCAGCAGTCGATCTAACGACAAAATGCCGCAATACTACCGAAGTATCATCAGTCTAATCACATTACCCTTTTTCCAAGACACATACCCTCGTCAAATCACTTTCAATTAGCAGTACCATTTCCTTGATTACCTGAGGCTACCCATTGCCTAAGAATTATATGAACTTCTTTTTCAGAACTGAACTGTTACTCATCTAGCCAAGAACTTCCACTGATCCCACTTAGAAGAAAAATCATTACACATCCCATGCTCCGCGTGCCTATAGAAAATATACATCTCCAAACCGTAGTAGAGATCAACAAGAACTCTCCCAATTCCGTTTGCACAAATTAAACTGCTAGGACTGAATCATTCTAACTAGACCAAGTCAAGCAAGACATCAAAGCCCATGAGCAGTACTGCAAAATGCCTGTAAGAACCCATTACCTTGAACCCATACAAGGAATTAATCATATCCTTACCATATCGATTCTGTCTACTATCAAGTTATTCCATCTATCTAATTTCACTTCTAATTCATCATCAACTTGATATTCTCTCTTGCTGTAGCACCACAATGCATCAACTCAAGCTTACCACATGAGACTCAAGCATAAGACCACACTGTCTAAAACCCATAAGCCGCCGAATACTCTCTCGATATCGCCAGGAACATCACATTCCAGAATACTTTACTCGGAAGAACTCCTTGTGAATCTGAACTTGTTACCTTTACTTCCCAGATACCGATACATAGGACCCCATAATTAACATAAAAATACCACAAGTCATGCCCTCTTCCAATGAAAATACAATCTCTAACCACATGCACAACATTAAGATACCTGATTTCTCCCTGGAGAATCTTGATCACATTAGAACCATTCTCGAAAGTCATTTACTTCTTATTCAAACTGCAAATCACCTAACCTGACGGACAGAACCACCCGCGCCTCACTGGCACTCCGATACCGCAAAATGATATCTTCATCCCAATATAACCAAGAAACTTCCTGCTCTATACGCCGAGCATCCTTTTCCAATAACACTCTAGACATTCCGTGATTCTTATACTCTATAAAGCATAATATGGTCACTGTCGCAAATTTTTGCTTCACTCGTGCCATCCTCGTCTCAATTGCCACGACGAGAACTGATTTGCCAGCATGTCTCAAACAGGAACCAACATAGCACATAGCTGTGCCATCAGCTAATCAACAGCAACCTCCCCAACTTGGCTCGAAGCCATATATCATGACACACTCAATAACCCATAACACGTTTACTCTAATGATGCCACAATACCATAGTGAGATTAAACTCAAATCATTTACAAGTTCGTGAAAACACAGATCATCTAGTACTGTAATCCTCTCCAAATCTCGCATTTATTCCCACATCTGTTGATTCCACTCTCTTAAGCGACCCGAATTTTCAAATTTCAACACGTACCCTTCAATTACACATGCGATCTCCTAGCATACACACAAGGGATCATACCACTTAAGAACATTCCACATGAGTTAACCCACCTGTTTCGACTCAATTTAATATTTTTGCATACCTTCCACAGCCATACATATTACACAGTCATTTAGTATTCTTGGGTCTGAAATCATACCGCCACATGTAATGCACTTCACTCCCCAACTAGGAGACACAAAAATATTCTTCACGCGCCGATATTTGGGCTACACATCAAATCACAATAGGAAACGAACACTTAACAGTTCATCTATTATCCAGCGGACTTCTTCTTCACTACCAAGTCATATAAATACATCTCACAGTACTAACATACTCATCACATGAATACCCAACCGCCATTCTGGCTAATAGGAACAATACCAAACATATAAGTTCAAAACACTTGCTCACACAATCAGCACCTCGGTGCTCAAGCCATAGGCAAGGACCCAGCCTCAAGTCCTCCAGACTGGCCCAACATAAACACGGAGATTACATCTCGCCCCTTGATCGGAGAATCACGATCCATTAAGGCACATCTGATACTAAGCGCTAATGTGCGCATACAAACACGTGGAAGGAATTTCAAGAGTTTCTTTTCAAGCTGAATCAAGGAAGCACAATAAGAATTCAAGAATGTGAAGTTTTCCTAAAGGTTCTGTAGCCTATCGAGGATAAATACAGACGTCTCCGTACCGATCCGTGAGACTATACTAAACCTGCTCATGACTCGTGAGACCTAGTAACCTAGGCTCTGATACCAACTTGTCACGACCTAATTCCAAAACCCGTTCGTGATGGCGCCTCTCATGAAGACAAGGCCAGCCAACCGAACAACAATGCCTCTTTTAACAGTTACTTAGCATGAATAAGTCTGAATTATAGATAATCAAATATAAACGTGATAAAATAGAGAACCCATCCCGACTCAGCCCGAAATCGGGGTGTCACAAGTCACGAGCATCTATAAGAAGGAAATCCCCACTTTACAATCTAGTAATAAACTGAGTAATAATAATGAATAACATAAAAGGACTGTTGTTCTGCGAACGCTGATAGTCACCTCGCTAAAATCTCTACAACTCTGCCTCCACGCGGCCAATACCCGCTACCGGGTGAATAAATACCGGCAACTGCACGCGAGGTGTAGAGAGTAAAGTGAGTGCTCCAACTCAGTGAGTAATAAAGGTAAATAATAACTGAGCAGCAAGGACTCACGTAAAACAACCAACATGCTGTATAGAAGCCGGGTACAATTTTCCTGAGAAAACAGTGAAATCTGTGAAAAGTTTAGAAATACCTTGGCTCAGTTCAAATCTCTTTTGAAAGTGATCTTTTCAATACTTACAAAAATGATTTCAAAACAGTAGTGCTGATAGGCACAGAAAATCCGCCCCTCGGGCACAATTACCACAGTATAACGGGTAAAAAGGCAAATAAGTATGCAAGATGAGCACATAAAAGTTCGCCCCTCGAGCACAGCTCAAATCAGTACCAGCCCCTCGGGCTCAATATCAAATGCTCAGAACAGTATCCGCCCCGCGGGCTCACTCCCAACTCACAAAGTACAACACCAGCCTCTCGTGCTCACTCCCAAATCACCTGGGTACCCGCGCTCACTGTGGGGTGCAGACTCCGGAGGGGCTCCTACAGCCCAAGCGCTATATCATCATAAGGCCTTGAAGCCTGTCATATCAACATATAGCCTTAAAGCCTTCTCACATCACACTCGAGGCCTGGAAGCCTCCTCACATAACACTCGAGGCCTGAAAGCCTCCTCACATCACTCAACGTATCCTCACATATGACCCCCGACCTCAATCAGTCCAGAAAATAATCATAAGCCCCTCGAGCATCAGTAAAAATAATAATGCTCAGCCCAAACAATAGTTCAAATGTCAGTTAAAAACTCAAGGTTGAGTAAAAATAGAGCTGAGTTCATTAAACAGTGTAATTCGAATGGACTGAGTTCAAATAATATATCAAATAGTGAGGAAAATAGTGATGATAGCTCACAAGGAGCTCAAACAGTCGGCAATAAGCCCCAAGTATGGCAATAAGCCCAAATCATTGTGAAAAACAACAAGTCATAGTGAAATACGCGGCAAAATCAACAACTGGGACGGACCAAGTCAAAATCCCCAATGGTGCTCTACCCCACGCTCTCTATCCGGCGTGCAAGTCACCTCAATATAGCACTATGGGTGCAAAATCCGGGGTTTCAAACCTCAGGATATCATTTACAATCATTACTCACCTCGAACCGGTGAAATCTCTAGCTCACGACGCCTTTGCCCCTCAAACCGGCCTCCACGCGTGTCGAATCTATTCAACATAAGAGCAAATACATCACAATATGCCAATAGGACAATACCCAATCGAAAACAATCGAAAATAGCAAAATCTCGAAACTAGCAAAACCCGAGCCCCGGGCCCACTTCTCGAAAAATCAGAAAATTCACATCAATGGATTCCTCATCTTGCCACGAGTCTATACATATCAAATTTACCAAAATCCGAGCTCAAATGCTCCCTCAAATCCCAAATTTAAATCTCAAAATCCCAAGCCCTAGTTCATCAATTTTAGGCTTAATTCCATGAATTTCTAGGTTAATTTCACATAATAATCATGTTTTTAACTCAAAAATCTTACCTCCAATAAACTCTAGTCGAAACCCTCCTCAATTGCTCCCAAAAAGCTCTTAAGATGTTCAAAAATGGAGGAAAATAATACTTAGCTCGCGGAGGAAATGTTTATAATTCAGCCCAGCCCTTTTGCTTTTGTGGGACCGCTTCTCCGTCTCTTATTCCGCTTCTGCGGAAATTCCATTCTCGAACCTAACCGCTTCTGCGGTCACAATATCGCATAAGAAATTCCATTTCTGCTGCTACACTATCGCTTCTGCGGAATCATCGCCCCAGCCCTCTTCACCCCTTCTACGGTCAATCCATCGCTTAAGCGTGCCCGCTTCTGCGGTCCAAGACTCGCAGAAGCGAGAATTCCAGATACCAGCAAAATCTGAAGTCTCCAAATTACAAATTTCATCCCGATGGCCATCCAAAATCACCCCGAGGCCCCCGGGACCTCAACCAAAAGCACATTGACCTTTCCTCGTCACTACCCAACCGAGGTTAGACTTGGCACTTGCTGAGTACCGCTGTGGTGTACTCACGCCTCTTCTGCACATGTTTTTCATGTGCAGATCCAGGTGCTTCTGAGCAGGCGTACCATCAGTAGCTGTCAAGGAGCATATTGGGGACTTGAGGTATACATCTGCTACGTCCGCAGATCCGCAAAGTCTCCTTCTCATTTTATCCATAGTTATTAGATGTTATTTCGATCCTTCTTTGTATTAGACTATTCTGGTGATTAGAGCAGTGTAAGATTTCTTATAGCCTGTGTTGCCCGTGTCTTAATACATAATCCAAACTTGTTCCAATCATCAAAACACATCAAACAACACTAAAATCATAAATTCTCATCAGATTCAAGCTTACGTTCTTTAAAAACTTCTGAAACACGCATTCGATCAAAAACCCGACCAAACGACGTCTGAATGACCTGAAATTTTGCACACATATCCAAAATCACCTAACGAAGCTACAACAACTCTCGGAATTCCATTCCGACCCTTGGATCAAAATCTCACCCATCAACTGAAATTCGCCAAAATACTTTCGCCAATTCAAGCCTAATTCTACATCGGACCTCAAAAATAAATTCTGATCATGCTCCTAAGTCGCAAATCATCCCCCGAAGCTAACCGAATCAACGAAAATCACATCCGAGCCCTCTAACTAATAAGTTAATGTCCGGTTGATTTTTCCAACTTAAGCGTTCTTAAAGGAGACTAAGTGTCTCATTTTCTACCAAAACCAATCCAAATCAACTATAACACACCAAATACTGATAATGAAACATGAAGAAGCATAAAAATGGGGGAAACGGAGCGGTAACTCATGAGACTATGGTTCGGGTCGTCACATGCACCCGATATCATGCCGGTAAATAAGTTTTCAAAATTTTCATATAAACACTTTAAGTTGAGCATAAATAAATAAATCCGACCGTTGAATCATAGTGCGTTCATTACAATTTCACAAACATGGCAACCCAGTCAGCAATGAATGAATTAAAACCAACCACGTGTAAGCTGCGAAAACCCACTAAGCACCGACTATTCCCCATTCATTTTTTACCTAAAGACCCTAAACCACTCATTTTCAATTGACTCTCTGAAAAAACTCTACATTTTCAATCATTCTACTCAAAAGGAGTCTGCTCAAATGGAGTGAACGATTAGCATAGGATTTTCCACCATTAGAACATTTGCATTGCTCTGCCAAGAGCCCGCCAAACCCCTAAGCCATCATTTTCAATGGTCAAAGTGTGACTCAACCATAGAACCTTTAAGCACCATTGAATAACTCGTTTCCGCTGTTATCAATGGCTTTGCCAGCATATTCAATCTGAAATATTTTGCCGTATGGCGAGAATATCGTCACTACTAAGTCACAACCTGTTCATATACTGCTCATTTTTAAGTTTCCATGCCTTTTTTGTGAAATACTATAGATTTTACTGATTCAATTTTAAGTTCGAAGATTTTTTGCTTTTGAACTATGAACGATGGAACATACAGAGGAAGGGAAAAAAGAGTTTTCGTTTGTGTCAAGACAGATGAAGAATTGAAAGGAAAGGGGCAATTTAACAAAAAAAACAAAAGAAAAAGGAAGAGATAAGAGGTCTGTGATGAGAGGGGTAACGAATAAGATGGGGGGGAGGGGGTACCTGGAGGCATTTGGGTTTTCTTTTGATTTTTAGTTTATATCTTTTTTTAGTATGTTTTCTTCCAATAAACTGAATTCACGCGTCTAATTCGCGTGATTGGCACACACTATTGTCACATCACACGGTGCTGCCACTCAAGCATGGTCAACGGCCAGAGTTGTTTAATAATACTTATTCTCTCAACTCTGAGTATCTAAATGGGACAGTTGTAAGTTTATTTACCGGGATAATAAACTGATGCAAGTTTAAGTGGCCAGGGGGCTTTTTTGCCTTAAATTTAATGATAATGTTAAAATTTCTACATTTGTTATGGAGGTGTGGGAGTTACAACAATAATTTTAAGAAGTACTGGGAGGTTAATGGAGAAGAGTAGTGGGAGTAACTTCTTTAGGAGTTATAGACATCCACTACATAATATAATATTTCATAACCCTTCAAAATAATTTAAATCCTTTCAGGATTTTCATTATATGCATATCAAATGTATTATCCGACAAAACTCTAAAATGATTTCATTCACCACAGGAGAACATGTCTCCATATAACTAATACCAGGGTATTTACGAAAATATTGTGCCACAAGTCGTCTTTATGCTTATCGGCTTTCACTTGTTGCACAAGAACATATTTGTAACCCTACTGACTTTATACTCCTGGTGTTGGGACTATCCGCCCAACTTGATATTTTTCAAGTGAAATAAATATTGATTGCGTATTTTTCATTTGGCCAATCATTTATTTGTTCAAATTTCATGACAGATTCGAGCTTAAGATCCTCGTTAATATTAATAATATTGAGCGCTATATTATATCAATAATATCGTCAATAATTATTTTACATTGTTTCCATCATCATACAATAAAGACATAACTACCGAGATCTCATTACTTTCAGGTACTTGAGCCTCTCCCATGAGGTCTTATAAGCACGTTATTGTGAATAATCTTGATCACATGAAGTATATATTTTCACATTCACTTTCAAGAATGAGTGTACAGTTAGAATGCTTATCACAAGTCACATTTTCAAGTAATGGACTATAATCACGTAAGCGTGTCTCGGATTAGCAATGTGACGACCTGGTCGGTCGTCTCATGAATTACTGGTCTGTTTTCCCTATTTTTGCTTCTTATTGCTTTGTTCATCTATGTTTTGAGGTGTCGGGTTGGTTGGATTGAATCCGGATTGATTTGGGGTGAAGTTTGAGACACTTAGTCTCTTTTGAGAAGGCTTAATTTGGAAAAGTCAACCGGATATTGATTATGTGTTAAAGGGCCCGGATGTGAGTTCTGATGGTTTGGTTAGCTTCGGGAGGTTATTTGTGACTTAGTAGCATGATCAAAATGGTTTTTGGAGGTCCGGAGTAGAATTTGGCTTGAATTGGCGAAGTTGATATTTTGGCGATTTCCGGTTGATAGGCAAAATTATGATATCTGGGTCAGAATGGCATTCCGAGAGTTGCAGTAGCCTTGTTACATCATTTGGGATGTGTGTGTAAAATTTCAGGTCATTTGGAGGTGGTAGTTGGATTTTTTATCAAAAGCATATTTTGGAAGAATTTAGAAACTTAGGCTTGAATTCGATGTGATTTGGTAGATTTGATGTTGTTTGAGGTGTTTTGATAATTGGAACAAGTTTGAATAAGATATTGGGTTGTGTTTGTGCTTTTGGTTGAGGTCTCGGGGACCTCGAGGTGATTTCGGGTGGTTAACGGAAGTGTTGGAAGCTTATTGCAACTTTGGATTTGCTGCTTCTGGTGTTTTCGCACCTGCAGTATGGGGACCGTAGGTGCGGCATCACACATGCGTGAGAAAAACCGCAGAAGATGTTTTGAAAGAAAGTTTCTGGGACCGCAGATGCGGTAGGGGGCCCACACATGTGGAGTCGCAGATGCAACAAACGGACCGCAGATGCGGTTTGGGCTGGATTAAAGAATTTTTGCAAAAGCGGAGATTTGACCGCAAATGCGGTACCGCAGAAGCGGGTTTTGGACCGCAGATGCGGAAAAGCCTGGGCAGACCTTATATGTTATTTCATTTCACAATTTTTGGTTTTTTCACCATTGTTGCTTTCGACCTTGGAGTTTTTGGAGCGATTCTAAAGAGGGAAATCAAGAGACTTCGTTAAGGTAAGGATTTTTGGATCTAAAACTCAACTCTATGGTAGATTTTCAAGGATTTAGGGTTGTAATTAAAGAAATTGAAAGGCTAAAATGGAGGATTAGGGCTTGAGTTTATGAGACTTCTAAATGGGGATTTGAGGGGTGATTTGGACTCCGATTTTTGTGTTCTTGGTATGTATGAACTCGTGGGAAGACGAGGAATCTAATGATGTGAAAAGTTTTGAGTTTTTGAGAAGTGAGACCGAGGCTCGGGTTTTGCTAATTTCGTGATTTTTGATATTTTTTTATTGTTTTCGCTCGGGTTTTGTTTCCTTAGCATATTGTGACGTTCTCGTTCTAATTTTGGATAGATTCGATGCACGTGGAGGCCAATTCGATGGGCAAAGGCATCGTGAGCTAGGGATTTAGCCAGTTCGAGATGACTAATGATGGTAAATGATGTTCTGAGGGTTTGAAATCCCGGATTGTACATCATAGTACTATATTGAGGTGTGGCGAGCATGGGATCGTGCACTATTAGGGATTTGGACTTGGTCCATACCGATTGATGATTTTACATATATTTTATTGGAAACTATTTATTCTCGCCGTTTATTGGGCTGAATGTCATATTTGGGCTTCGTGCCAACTAGTTAAACCCTTCGGGGCTTTTATTTGATGTTTCCTCACTGTTTTGACGTACTATTTGAACTCAGTCATGTTAATTTCTACTGTTTTACTACTCAGTCGTTTTTACTCAGTTTTGAGATTTAAATGATATTTTAAATGACGTTTGGGCTGAGAAACACTATTTTACTATTGCCCGAGGGGCTTGTGATGATTTTTGATTGAGCTTCCAAGGGCCTATATTGTGAGGAGATACTAGTACTGATTAGAGGCCGAGAGCCTGAGATATGTGTGCCACGAGGTGGATTTATTGATATGAGGCCGAAGGCCTTGATTTGATGACACGAGATGGCTTGTTATTGCGCTTGGGCCGTAAGGGGCCTGTCACGATCTGGATTTTCCACCCTCAGGGGTCGTGATGGCCGTTACTCGTAGAAGCTAGGCAAGCCACACATTTAGAACCCATAAGTACTTTTGTTTTAGATCCATTTTTACCAATTAATTTAGCAGGAAATAAATAATTAAACAACAACTGAATTCGTAATTTAGCGAAAGACTTAAACAAAATAAACCAAGATAACAAGAAAGATCCACATATGCCTCTACCCAGAACTGTTTTCACAACATTCACGGATTACTAAGATTTACTGCATACAACCATTTGAAAGAGAGTGACATTGTCTATCTCGAATACAAGAGATAACAGAACATAAATAAGGATAGAGAAGACACCGGGCTTGCAGACGCCTGCAAGGCTACCTCGGTGTCTCAGAGGACTGAAGGCTGGCTCCCAAGCTACTACTGCTGTCAGGTAACTGGATCTGTGCAAAAGAGCACAGAGTGCAGTATCAGCACAACCGACCCCATGTGCTGGTAAGTGCCTAGTCTGACCCCGGCGAAGTAGTGACGAGGCTAGACAGGACTACCACATAAACCTGTGCAGATATATATACAAGTACAACAAAGAAGTAGCAAGAAAATAATAATTTAAGCTGGGGAAGGGAGCATGCTTCAGAGGAAACAGTTAGAAATAAAACATCAGGAATAATAAAGCGTACATCTACCATTTAACTTCTAGCAATAAATGAAGAGATAAGGCAACTTTCATATTCAACTCATCTTGTTGCAGGCCTGCAACCCGATCCCATTTCTTAATATCTCGTGGTAGGCATACCACCCGCTCCCATTTCAGTATCACTCGTGGTAGGCATACCACGCTCCCATTTTAATATCGCTTATGGTAGGCGTACCACCCGCTCCCATTTCCATTAAATCAACAGTTCCTCCAAAAGAAATTTACTCTAACAAACGCAACAATTAATATGAGTTCATAAGACAACAAGTACACAAAAATTAGGATTCACTAAGGATAACAAATAATGACAAGTAGCAATGAATAATGGTTTATAAGGGGCAATTAGGCAATTTAATATGTTGAATGTAACGTAGCAAATAAGTCACATAAACATGTAGCAATTAAGGCATAAATTCAAGACATAATGTTGCGCAAGGACACCTTGGTTCAATAATAACAAGTAACACGATAAAGGAAAATGTCAACATAAAGAAACACAGAATTAGTGGAATAAGACATTTAATGCACTTTAACTGAAAACAACAAGAAGTCATAGCAAACTGAAATAAGTGCACGGCATCACCCTTCGTGCTTTTACACTCTTTGCTCACGTATAATCAATAGAATTGGCACGGAATGGTACATCGTGCGGCACGGCATCACCCTTCGTGCTTTACTCTCTTTTCCTCACAATAACCAAACAGTGCTCGACATCACCCTTCGTGCTTTACACTCTTTCCTCATAAGAAACAAACAATGTACGACCTCACCCTTCGTGCTTTAACACTCTTCCTCACCCAATCAACAATCATAAACATAGGCAAGGGAATAAATAAACAATAATGAAAATCCCTACAAGGGAACATAAACAAACAATTAAAACCAGGCAAGGGTACAACATCAATAATCAACAACGTCCCGGCAAGGGAATAGATCAATAACTATTTCTCTTTCTTTCACTTTCATCTCATAGTTTACATTATCACTCAAGTCAATGCTCCAAAGATTTATTTATCTCATATACCTTCACAATTTGTATTTCAACTGGATCCAACGCTCCACGAAGTTCAAAGATCACAAGAACTTTACAACATATAGAAGTCATCAATTAAGCATGGAACGTATAACAAAATCCAAACTATTCGCAAAATAAGGACTCACGGTCATGCTAGACACCAATGTATAGATACTCATCACCATGCCTATACATTGTACTCGACAATTAGCAAGTAGCAAATAAGACACAACTCCAATTCCCTCAAGCTAAGGTTGAACCAAGCACTTACCTCGATGCTTTGAATTCAACTCAAGCCTCAACTATAGCTTTACCCCGTGATTCCACATCCAATCCGCTCGAATCTAGACACAAATTACTTAATTACTTTAATAAACACTAAATGAATCAATTAGAGAATGCATAAAAATGAATTTTCCAAAGTTTTTTCCAAAAATTTCAAAATCGCCCCCGAGCCCACACGGTCAAAACCCGAGGTTCAAACCAAAACCCGGTTACCTATTTCCCCACGGACCCAAATATATGATTTATTTTGAAATCGGACCTCAAATTGAGGTCCAAATCCTCAATTTTTGAAAAACCTAGGTTCTACCCAAAACCCCTAATTTCGCCCATGAAAATCCTTGATTTTAAGTTAAAAATATGTTAAATGATGTTAATGATTGAAAGAAATGAGTAAAACTCAACTTACAAATAATTTGGAAGAAGTCTTGTTCTTGGAAAATTGCCTAAGGAGTTGTGTTTTGAAAGTGGGGTGAAAAATGGTTCAAAATTCGACTATGGAAAATGCAGGTTGCAGATATGGGAATTGCGAACAAAGTTTGGGAATTGCGAAAAAAAGTTTGGGAATTGCGAACAAAGTTTGGGAAGTGCGAACAAGCTTCGGAATTGCGAGAAAAATTTGGGAAATGCGAACCTGGTAATTGCGAACAAAGTTTCGGGATTGCGAACAATCCTAGGAATTGCGAGAAAAGATTGGGAAATGCAAAGCCTGGTATGTGCGAACAAAGTTCGGAAAATGCGAACAATCCTAGGATTTGCGAGAAAACTTTGGGAAATGCGAAGCCAGTAGGCCTGCAACTCCTTAAGCCAAATATTTCACCCCGTGGCCTATCCAAAACTCATCCGAGCCCTTGGGGCTCCAAACCAAACATACACACAACCTCAAAAACATCCTACGGACTTATCTGTGCGATCAAATTGCTAATATAACATCATATACATCGAATTAAGCATCAAAATCCATGATTTCTTCCAAATTTCACAAAACATCAAATTTTCCATTTCAAGTCCGAAACACGTCAAACGATGTCCGTTTTCAATTAAACTTTACAGAAAGTGCTTAAACCATATATAAGACATGTAGCGGGCGTCGGAACCAAAATACGAGACCGATACCATAAATTTCTAATCAGTTTTCATTTCTAATTTCCTTCAATATTTTCAGAAAATAATTTTACTCAAAAATTTATTTCTCCGGCTTGGGACCTCGAAATTCGATTCCGGGCATACACCCAAGTCCCATATTTTCCTACGGACCCTCCGGGACCGTTAAATTACAGGTCTAGGTCCGTTTACCCAAAATGTCGACCGAAGTCAAATTTATTCATATTAATATCAAAAGTTATTGGAAACAGCCTCTCTACCCCAGGGTAGGAGTAAGGTATGCGTCCACGCTACCCTCCCCTGACCCCACTAAGTGAGATTATACTGGGTTGTTGTTGTTGTTGTTGTAATATCAAAAGTTAGCATTTTTCATGGAATTTCACATTTAAGATTTCCGGCTACACGCTCGGACTATGCACGCAAATCGAGAAGACTATAAACAAGGTTTTTAAGGCCTCGAAAGTACAAAATGAATAAGAAAATAGGTGATGACCCTTTTGGATCGTCACATGACCCCTCCAGGAGTCTGCACACCCCCAGTGAGCGCGGGTACCCATTGTGATATGAGCTTGAGTCAGAGGGGCTGTTACTATTGTGAGATGTTGCCCGAGGGGCGAATGTGGTGTTACTATGCCTGAGGGGCAAATTTCTATTTGTTTACGTTATCATAATTTACTGTCAATCACCTGTTTTACTAGTTTAAAGAGCATTACCTTGATTTTTTACTGGTTTTACTGAGGTTAATTGATTTCACTGCTTCATTATAGACTGCCATATGCTTTACGTGTTTTCTTACTTTCAGTCATTATTTATATTCATTGCTCACTGAGTTGGAGTACTCACTTTACTCCATGCGCCCTGTGTGCAGATTCAGGCGTAGTTGGTTCCTCTCCGGAGTGTTGATTTCCTCCAGTTCCAGGCGGGCTTTTTCGGAGATTACGAGGTAGTTGTTGGCGTCCGTAGCCCTGTGTCTCTACTCTTCTATCATTTTTGTTTCTTACAAACACTTGTAGTAGTTTATGACTTTAGCAGACTGTACTTTGACTCGTAGATACTTTTGACTTGTGACGCCCCGGTTAGGGCTGTGTTGGTTTGGATTTCCGCATTATTCTTTATATTTCCGCTATTCAAAATTATTAAATCATGTATAGACTATTTTGTGTTGTTTAACTGCTTTGAAAGATGAATTGGATTAAACTGGCTGGCCTTGTCTTCATGAGAGGTGCCATCAAGACCGGGTACGGGGTTAGAGTCGTGTCAAACAGACCACATCGAGACACATTTCCTTCATCTTTAAAGGATTACTTTGAGAAACTTTATTGTTCTCCTTTTTACAATTACCATAATTATGACTATTATTATTTTGATCTTTGGCACGACCTTTTTCATTGGTCAGCCACTTGTCTTCATTTAGACTTATTATGCACTGCTATCACATTCACTTCAAAAATGGAGCAAATCAAGTGGGACAAAATTCATGCTTTTTCATGAAAAATACTTTATTTGCATTGGTCATCATTAGATCATCAATATGGTGCATTGGGACACAAAACCAATGCCTTACCCACAAGGCGTGTAAGGCTATAATGCGTTGGGACTCAAACCTAACTCTTATCATCATGTTGCACCAGGACTCAAACCCGATGTATTACTCTCATGGCGCGTTGGGACTTGAACACACCGACTTACCCTCAGTTAAAATTTTACCGGTATTCATCCTCAAGCATATGAAAATATACCTTGTTGTTGTAACTTAAGTTTCAATAAGACATATAATATTACTATTCTTGCTTTTGGTGGTCATATCGTTAATGCATAACTGAAGTTTTAAAAATGTTATAAAAATTAGTGGCAAAAACCATTTATTTCTCATAATTTACGTGCCGTATAATATTCTAAATTATCTTATTCTACAAAGTTTCAAAATAATTGCTAATATTTTTAACATTAATGAAAAAGTCAATACTGGAATGACTCTACCTTTTTGTTTCCTCTCACATCGGTTATAAAATTGGGTAGCCATGTATTCTCAGTCACAAGAAACTAAATATTAGAATTTGTAATGCAATAGATTGCATTAAGATTACCATATACAAATAATAAAAAATTGATTTGCAGAGATACAAACTCAATCAATTTTCTAATATACGAGAATTTAAAGTTTTGATCAGCCAATACAAATTCAAAATGCTTTTCCATTTGAATCATATATTTGTTTATCAAAAATGTATACTAGTTGTGCTATTAAGATTACCAGAGAGAAACTTACCTCGCATTACCATTTCAAAAGTCAGAATGATGCACGATGGTCAACCACAAATTTTATAAGAAAACCTTCAGATAAGGGAAACTTTCATGACCAATAAAGAACCTTATTATTCCTTTAGTTACATTTGATGTTATATATTCTTTGAAATTGCTAAATGAGAAAGAAAAACTCATCTCTTCAAAAGGAATATTAGGTGCGGATGGAACATCCTTTTCATGATGTTGAACAATTTTGTATATGTAAGTAACTCAATTGGACAGAGACTCGTGCCGGTAACGTATTAAAAAACTAAATAAAATAGCAATATGAAATAAGAAAATAGACAAGAATGTAGAGAGCAAGAGATGAGAGCTCCTTATTTCTTTCAGATATTTCTGGTGTGTACAATGTGATGCCCAAACTCTCTATTTATAGGATAATATTTAGGTAATATAAAGGGATATCATGAACGTGATATTAACTATTGAGATCATAGTAAAGATCATGGAGTAAGCTGTGGAAATGTGGGAGTTACAACAATAATTGTAAGAAGTTGTGCGTCAGCTAACCCCCTAATTACAAGAGCCTTTTAATAGATTTTGTGGTTATAATACTACGACAACTAGTACATAAAATTGAAGTGTGGTTATAAAAGAAATAAGTAGTACTATATTTAAAAGAAAGAGAAAAATAAACTAGAAGTAGAAACATTGCCACATTATCATCATCAAGACTTGTCACAAACATTTGGCGCTAGCTTTTTCTCTAGTATCAGTTACAGCCTCTTGTTCTCCTCCAGCTCATAATATCCTCTACTCGAAATTGTAGCTTTTTCTGTTATCAGAGTTTGAGTTTTTTAGTTTGTAATTACACTCAGAAAACTCATACCCAAACTAATCGAGCTTTGGAATTGAAATCAGTAGACCAATTTTACTAATCAAAATTCAAATTTGATAAAACCCCAAAATCTCCCTGTTCTTTGACTTAAGATTGTTACTAGAGCTGCTGATTCCTCACAGCCATCTCCCTCTGCTATTACTTCCTCCGACAAATCTATTGTCCCCGATGAAGAGTTTTCACTTGCCAAGGTACTTTCCTTTTCTTTTCGTTGAATTTAATATTTACTCCATACCTTTCAAAAAGATTGTCTTAGCTTGATTTGGCATACACTTTAATAAAGAAGATATGTGGTATTAAATAAATCATAACATTCGTGTGGCCGTAAACTTCTGAAACTTATGGTCTTAAACCTATCATAGCATTTGTTTGGCTATAAATTCTTCCTATTAAGGAAAATAATGAAAGGTATTAATCTTTCTGAAATGTTCCAGTAATAATACTACTCAACAACTTCCAATGATTTACTATTCAAATTTTATATTGTATTAGGATGATTTCTCTATCAAATTAACAATTATTCAGTTAATATTTTCTTCCACTACCACTAAGATATTTTGCAAGTTACATTTACATCTGAATTCTATTCTGTCATATATAAAATGAAAATACGAAATAATGGAGGGAGCATATTGATTAATAAAACATTAAGAAGGAATATGCCAGAGAGTTGCGATAGGATATTAGAAATGTTGTTCAAAAGAACTAGCTACTCTCTAGATTTTTCATTTATAAATTTAAAACTTTTATTGTGTTAGAAATTTAATAGTTTGACTTTTGGGCTGCAGCCCATTAACAACCCGTTAACGGCTTAGTGGGCTTAGCTGGTTCCGATGAACCAGTATCAAAAATATGTTCGTCTAACCCCC
>MU695326.1:53363-67518 GCA_026770625.1 Nicotiana glauca | reverse complement strand
CAACCCGCCCCAGCTCGCCCCTAAGTGCTACAGTAACGTGCTGACCCGGATCGAAGCGGGTTGAAAACGGGTCAGCTTGGACCGATTAACAGGCTTAGCTTGGAGCAATGACTATGTAAATTAGATTCTCAAAGTAGCCTACTTTCAAATGATCCATCCCTTAATGGCTTAAATTTTATTAATTTTTTTATTTTTTATGATAGTGGTACGCATTCTGGTGTACGTGCTATCTCCTACCAACACAGGCACTCGGCAACTCCCCTTACCAAAGCTTAGGCAGATGGCAAGAAGTCACCTAGTAAATTTTTACTCCGCTCGTATTTGAACTTGAGATCTCATGGTTCTCCTCTTATTTCATTGACCTCCAGGCCATACTCTTAGTTTCTAAATTCTACTTGAATTCTAACTTTTCACATGGAAACTTAAGCTAGATGCTAAATGTGACACCATCCTTCTTCTAAAAGTACATGTAGCTCACCTACTGTTTCTCGTTATTCTTGTTGGTAAGGAAATATTTTGTGATCCATACATGTTATCTTGGTAGTGGTCCGCAGATGCGGAAGCTGGCACTTTAGTGAAAGTCGTAGAAGCGATAAATGTACCGCAGAAGCGTGACCGCAGATGCGGTCCCTTGACCGCAGATGTGGAATTCACTGGTCAGAAATAGTGATTTCGAGGGTGTAGTTTCAAAAGTTAGAAAAAATCAAATTAGAGCTCGGGAGAGGGCGATTTTGAGAGGAGTTTGAAGAGGAGATCATTGGGTAACATTTCTTTAACCCTTTCTAGTTATATTCCATCAATCTTTAGTTAATTTCACTATTTAATTTCGAAAATTTTGTAGAAATTGGAGTAAAAGTCCTTAGACCTTTAATTGAGGATTTGAGGGGTCATTTGGACTCCGATTTCAGTGTTCTTGTTATGTATAGACTCATGAGAGTACGAGGGTTCTGAAAATGTAAAAAAAAAATCGATTCTGAGACGTTGTCCTAAGGGGCATTTTGGTTATTTTACCTAAATTCGCGTCTTAGCTTTAAATTAAATATTAGAATCAGTTGCTTGAGATGCTATTTATGATATGAAATTGAATTGAATAGATTTGGGCCATTTGGTATCGGATACTCGTGGGAAACGTGTGATTTCAAGTTGATTTGGAGCCGGTTTGAAGTAAGTGGCTTGTCTAACCTTGTGTGGGGGACCTTTCCCCTTAGGATATGATATTTGGTAATTGAATGCCTTGTACGTCAAGTGATGAGTTCGTACTTGAGCTTATTGTTGAAGAATCCGATTTTACTTAAAATATTTAGACTGAGCTTCTTTCTTATCTGCTGTATTTTATTTGCAATTATAGATTGTGTTAGCTAGAAAAGTATGCTTAGTTGTTCTAAATTGGCTATTCGCTCAAGTTGCTTTGTTTGCATTACGTGAAGCATGTTAGGCTAGAACTACCTGTTGCCTTGTATTTTTGAGCTTCATTTCTGAAAATCTTCATGTTGTGACTGTATATTTACATTGGGACTACGGATATGGGATTCCGGTAGCTCCCCCCTTGTTTGTTTAATTTGGGACTACGGGTTAGATTCCCGGTAGATCCCCTTGCACATTTACTTTGGGACTACGGGTTAGATTCCTGGTAGATCCCCCCACCCCTCCCCCGCATATTTACTTTGGGACTGCGGGTTAGATTCCTGATAAATCCCCCTGCACATTGATAGTGGAACTATGGAACGATATCCCGGGAGATCCTTTGAATATACTCATATGATGGACTACGGGACGGTATCCCAGAAGCTTCATGGACAGTTGATGAAAGGGACTACAGGACGGTATCCTGGGAGATCCTCGTTGTTGGTATTGACATTGAGCTGTTTTACTCCGTGTTATCTTATTCTCTGAATGTTAATTGTTGTCTCATATAACCTTTCTTACTTCATAGTTGTACCCATTATTTCTGTGTATTTCATACTGTTGAAAGACTTATTATTATTATTGTTCTCAGTAGGGCCCTGACCTTCCTCGACACTACCCAACCGAGGTTAGGATTGGCACTTACTGAATACCGTTGTGGTGTACTCATACCCCTTCTACGCATGTTTTTCATGTGCAGATCCAGGTACTCCATCTCAGGCGCACTATCTTTGAGGCAGGGAGAGCTACGGAGACTTCAAGGTACATCTGCAGCGTCCGCAGACCGAAGAGTCTCCTTCTTTACTGTATTTGTAGTATTTAGCCTTGTAGACTTCCACATTATTGAGTTGTATATGCCGAGCGACATTGATATACAGTTTCTTTTATTTTAGTTGTTCAGTTTTAATTAGTTATTCTGCAAGTTATGTTATTTTCCGCATTGTTAGGCTTACCTAGTTATAGGGACTAGGTGCCATCATGACATGTTCACGGAGGGCGAACTGGGGTCGTGACAAGTTGGTATTTGAGCTCCAGGTTCATAGGTGTCATGGAACACAAGCTGGTTTATTAGAGTCTCGATGATCGGTACGGAGACGTCTGTACTTATCTACGAGAGGCTATATAACTGTTAGGAAAATTTCCACTTAACATGATTTCCTTGTCGTGTGATATTTTGACATCACAAATTCTAAATTTCTGTCTTCTATTCTCTCACAGATGGTAAGGACACGGGCTATTTGGGATTATCAGGCACCCGTGCCCTCTACTGTAGCCGTCAGAGGTTGGGGTCGGGGTAGAGGTCAAGGACGCGTACGTGGTGCAACCAGAGAACCTGCGCGAGCTACCGACGAGGCACCACTAGCAGATCCAGCCGGAGCCCAGGTGCCTGGCACGCCTACTAATGCCACTACTACTCCAGCTCTTCAGGAGACTTTGGCTCAGTTCATGAGTATGTACACTACCTTGGCTCAAGCAGGGTTGCTTCCCCTTGCTGCAGCCACATCTCAGGCCGGGGGAGGTGCTAAGACTCCCGCTGTCTGCACTCCTGAGCAGCGAGTGCATGTTGAGCAGGTTCTCGAGATTATTCCCGCACTGCCTGCAGTGCCTGTTCAGCCCGAGGACAGGGCAGCGGCTTCTGAGGATGAGTAGCTGAGGCTTGAGAGATTCAAGAAGTACAAGCCTCTTGTTCAGTGGATTAGCATCAGACGATGCCTTGGGATTTCTTGAGGAGTGCCACCATATTCTTCGCACCATGGGCATAGTAGAGTCTAGCGGGGTTTCCTTCACTGCCTTCCAGCCTCAGGGAGCCGCCTATGATTGGTCGTGCACTTATGAGATAGACAGTCCAGCCGAGGCTACCTCACTGACCTGGACCTAGCTCTCATATATGTTCATGAGAGAGTTTGTCCCTCAGAGTCTCAGGGATGCATAGCGCGTAGAGTTTGAGCATTTGTGCCAGGGTGCTATGACCGTTTTGGAGTATGTTATCCACTATACCAGGTTAGCCAGGGATGCACCGGCCTTGGTT
Organism: Nicotiana glauca; assembly: GCA_026770625.1. Lineage (NCBI taxonomy): Eukaryota > Viridiplantae > Streptophyta > Magnoliopsida > Solanales > Solanaceae > Nicotiana > Nicotiana glauca. The sequence goes on along the minus strand of MU695326.1, from coordinate 64,085 downwards.
GCCACAGTCCGTGAGAGAGTTTGCAGGTTCATTGATGGTCTTACCCCACCCATCAGATCTAGCATGACTCGAGAGTTGGAGATGGACATCCTTATCAGTAGGTAGTGAGCACCGCTAGGAGCATCAAGTATATGCTCACCAGGGAGCGAGTGGAGAGAGAGGCCAAGAGGTCTCGAGAGTCGGGACACTACTCTGGTGCCCGTACCCCAGCAGCTGGTCATCATGGTAGGGTTTATGTTGGTCGCCCCATTCATTCAACTATTCCAGTAGCAGCAGTGCTCCAGCTCCACCTATCCCTCAGGAGCCTTATTGTGCACCTCCAGTTTCTAGCGCGCCTCCTGCGTGGGGTGCTTCCAGAGGTCAGTCTGGCAGACCTGGCCCTAATCAGTCATAGCCGCCGCGTCCTCCCAGAGTTTGTTTCGAGTGTGGTGATACACGCCATATGGGTAGGGACTGCCCCAGACTTGGTAGGGGTGCATCTTCATAGACTGCTCAGCCACAATGTACTTCTCAGAGTTCTCAAGGCCATGGTCACAGCTTCAGCTGCTACCCCATCTGCCCAGCCAGCTAGGGGCAGAGGTGGGGGAGATAGAGGTCAACCTCGAGAGAGGGATCGGGCCAGATATTATGCTATTCCTACTCATACCGAGGTTGATGCCTCCGACTGCGGGTTAGATTCCCGATAGATCCCCCCTACACATTGATAGTGGAACTACGGGACGATATCCCGGGAGATCCTTTGAATATACTCATATGACGGACTATGGGACGGTATCCCAGAAGCTTCTTAGACAGTTGATGAAAGGGACTACAGGACGGTATCCTGGGAGATCCTCGTTGTTGGTAATGACATTGAGCTGTTTTACTCCGTGTTATATTATTCTCTGAATGTTAATTGTTGTCTCATATAACCTTTCTTACTTCATAGTTGTACCCATTATTTCTGTGTATTTCATACTGTTGCAAGACTTATTATTATTATTGTTCTCAGTAGGGCCCTGACCTTTCTCGACACTACCCAACCGAGGTTAGGCTTGGCACTTACTGAGTACCGTTGTGGTGTACTCATGCCCCTTCTACGCATGTTTTACATGGGCAGATCCAGGTACTCCATCTCAGGCGCACTATCTTTGAGGCAGGGAGAGCTACAGAGACTTCAAGGTACATCTGCAGCGTCCGCAGACCGAAGAGTCTCCTTCTTTACTGTATTTGTAGTATTTAGCCTTGTAGACTTCCACGTTATTGAGTTTATATGCCGAGCGGCATTGATATACAGTTTCTTTTCTTTTAGTTGTTCAGTTTTAATTAGTTATTCCGCAAGTTATGTTATTTTCCGCATTGTTAGGCTTACCTAGTTATAGGGACTAGGTGCTATCATGACATGTTAACGGAGGGCGAACTGGGGTCGTGACAAGTTGGTATTTGAGCTCCAGCTTCATAGGAGTCATGGAACACAAGCCGGTTTATTAGAGTCTCGATGATCGGTACGGAGACGTCTGTACTTATCTACGAGAGGCTATATAACTGTTAGGAAAATTTCCACTTAACATGATTTCCTTGTCGTGTGATATTTTGACATCACAAATTCTAAATTTCTGTCTTCTATTCTCTCACAGATGGTGAGGACACGGGCTACTTGGGATTATCATGCACCCGTGCCCCCTACTGTAGCCGTCAGAGGTTGGGGTCGGGGTAGAGGTCAAGGACGCGTACGTGGTGCAACCAGAGAACCTGCGCGAGCTAACGACGAGGCACCACCAGCCGATCTAGCCGGAGCCCAGGCACCTGGAACGCCTACTAATGCCACTACTACTCCAGCTCTTCAGGAGACTTTGGCTCAGTTCATGAGTATGTACACTACCTTGGCTCAAGCAGGGTTGCTTCCCCTTGCTTCAGCCACATCTCAGGCGGGGGGAGGTGCACAGACTCCCGCTGTCTGCACTCCTGAGCAGCGAGTGCATGTTGAGCAGGTTCTCGTGATTATTCCCGCACCGCCTGCAGTGCCTGTTCAGCCCGAGGATAGGGCAGCGGCTTCTGAGGATGAGTAGCTGAGGCTTGAGAGATTCAAGAAGTACAAGCCTCATGTTCAGTGGATTAGCATCAGACGATGCCTTGGGATTTCTAGAGGAGTGCCACCATATTCTTCGCACCATGGGCATAGTAGAGTCTAGCGGGGTTTCCTTCACTGCCTTCCAACCTCAGGGAGCCGCCTATGATTGGTGGTGCACTTATGCGATAGACAATCCAGCCGAGGCTACCTCACTGACCTGGACCTAGCTCTCATATATGTTCATGAGAGAGTTTGTCCCTCAGAGTCTTAGGGATGCATGGCGCGTAGAGTTTGAGCATTTGTGCCAGGGTGCTATGACCGTTTTGGAGTATGCTATCCGCTATACCAGGTTAGTCAGGGATGCACCGGCCTTGGTTGCCACAGTCCGTGAGAGAGTTCGCAGGTTCATTGGCGGTCTTACCCCACCCATCAGATCTAGCATGACTCGAGAGTTGGAGATGGAGATCCCTTATCAGTAGGTAGTGAGCACTACTAGGAGGATCAAGCATATGCTCTCCAGGGAGCGAGTGGAGAGAGAGGCCAAGAGGTCTCGAGAGTCGGGCCACTACTCTGGTGCCCGTACCCCAGCAGCTGGTCATCATGGTAGGGTTTATGTGGGTCGCCCCATTCATTCAACTCTTCCAGTAGCAGAAGTGCTCCAGCTCCACCTATACCTCAGGAGCCTTATTGTGCACCTCCAGTTTCTAGCGCGCCTCCTGCGTGGGGTGCAAGGTTAGTCTGGCAGACCTGGCCCTAATCAGTCATAGCCGCCGCGTCCTCCCAGAGCTTGTTTCGAGTGTGGTGATACACGCCATATGGGTAGGGACTGCCCCAGACTTGGTAGGGGTGTATCTTCATAGACTGCTCAGCCACAATGTACTTCTCAGAGTTCTCAAGCCATGGTCACAGCTTCAGCTGCTACCCCATCTACCCAACCGGCTAGGGGCAGAGGTGGGGGAGATAGAGGTCAACCTCGAGAGAGGGATCGGGCCAGAAATTATGCTATTCCTACTCATACCGAGGTTGTTGCCTCCGACTGCGGGTTAGATTCCCGATAGATCCCCCCTTCACATTGATAGTGGAACTACGGGACGATATCCCGGGAGATCCTTTGAATATACTCATATGACGGACTACGGGACGGTATCCCAGAAGCTTCTTGGACAAATGATGAAAAGGACTACAGGACGGTATCCTGGGAGATCCTCGTTGTTGGTATTGACATTGAGCTATTTTACTCCGTGTTATCTTATTCTATGAATGTTAATTGTTGTCTCATATAACCTTTCTTACTTCATAGTTGTACCCATTATTTCTGTGTATTTAATATTGTTGCAAGACTTATTATTATTATTGTTCTCAGTAGGGCCCTGACCTTCCTCGACACTACCAACCGAGGTTAGGCTTGGCACTTACTGAGTACCGTTGTGGTGTACTCATGCCCCTTCTACGCATGTTTTTCATGTGCAGATCCAGCTACTCCATCTCAGGCGCACTATCTTTGAGGCAATGAGAGCTACGGAGACTTCGAGGTACATCTGCAGCGTCCGCAAACCGAAGAGTCTCCTTCTTTACTGTATTTGTAGTATTTAGCCTTGTAGACTTCCACATTATTGAGTTGTATATGCCGAGCGGCATTGATATACAGTTTCTTTTCTTTTAGTTGTTCAGTTTTAATTAGTTATTCCGCAAGTTATGTTATTTTCCGCAATGTTAGGCTTACCTAGTTATAGGGACTATGTGCCATCATGACATGTTAACGGAGGGCGAACTAGGGTCGTGACAAGTTGTTATTTGAGCTCCAGGTTCATAGGAGTCATGGAACACAGGCCGGTTTATTAGAGTCTCGATGATCGGTACGGAGATGTCTGTACTTATCTACGAGAGGCTATATAACTGTTAGGAAAATTTCCACTTAACATGATTTCCTTGTCGTGCGATATTTTGACATCACAAATTCTAAATTTCTATCTTCTATTCTCTCACAGATGGTGAGGACATAGGCTACTTGGGATTATCAGGCACCCATACCCCCTACTGTAGCCGTCAGAGGTTGGGGTCGGGGTCGGGGTAGAGGTCAAGGACGCGCACGTGGTACAGCCAGAGAACCTGCGCGAGCTACCGACGAGGCACCATCAGCAGATCCAGCCGGAGCCCAGGCACCTGGCACGCCTACTACTGCCACTACTACTCCAGCTCTTCAGGCGACTTTGGCTCAGTTGATGAGTATGTACACTACCTTGGCTCAAGCAGGGTTGCTTCCCCTTGCTGCAGCCACATCTCAAGCCGGGGGAGGTGCATAGACTCCCACTGTCTGCACTCCTGAAAAACGAGTGCATGTTGAGCAGGTTCTCGAGATTATTCTCGCACCTCCTACACTGCCTGTTTCGCCCGAGGACAGGGCAGCGGCTTCTGAGGATGAGTAGCTGAGGCTTGAGAGGTTCAAGAAGTACAAGCCTCCAGTTCAGTGGATTAGCATCAGACGATGCCTTGGGATTTCTAGAGGAGGGCCACCATATTCTTCGCACCATGGGCATAGTAGAGTCAGCGGGGTTTCCTTCACTGCCTTCCAGCCTTAGGGAGCCGCCTATGATTGGTGGTGCACTTATGAGATAGACAGTCCAGCCGAGGCTACCTCACTGACCTGGACCTAGCTCTCATATATGTTCATGAGAGAGTTTGTCCCTCAGAGTCTCAGGGATGCATGGCACGTAGAGTTTGAGCATTTGTGTCAGGGTGCTATGACCGTTTTGGAGTATGTTATCCTCTATACCAGGTTAGCCAGGGATGCACCGGCCTTGGTTGCCACAGTCCGTGAGAGAGTTCGCAGGTTCATTGACGGTCTTACCCCACCCATCAGATCTATCGTGACTCGAGAGTTGGAGATGGACATCCCTTATCAGTAGGTAGTGAGCATTGCTAGGAGGATCAAGCATATGCTCACCAGGGAGCGAGTGGAGAGAGAGGCCAAGAGGTCTCGAGAGTCGGGCCACTACTCTGGTGCCCGTACCCCAGCAGCTGGTCATCGTGGTAGGGTTTATGTGGGTCGCCCCATTCATTCAACTCTTCCAGTAGCAACAGTGCTCCAGCTCCGCCTATACCTCAGGAGCCTTATTGTGCACCTCCAGTTTCTAGCGCGCCTCCTGCATGGGGTGCTTCTAAAGGTTAGTCTGGCAGACCTTGCCCTAATCAGTCATAGCCACCGCGTCCTCCCAGAGCTTGTTTCGATAGTGGTGATACACGTCATATGGGTAGGGACTGCCCCAGACTTGGTAGGGGTGCATCTTTATAGACTGCTCAGCCACAATGTACTTCTCAGAGTTCTCAAGCCATGGTCACAGCTTCAGCTTCTACCCCATCTGCCTAACCGGCTAGGGGCAAAGGTAGGGGAGATAGAGGTCAACCTCGAGAGAGGGATCGGGCTAGATATTATGCTATTCCTACTCATACCGAGGTTATTACCTCCGACTCTATCATTACAGGTATTATACTGGTTTGTCACAGAGAGGCATCAGTTCTATTTGATCCGGGCTCTACTTATTCTTATGTGTCTTCTTACTTTGCTCCGCATTTGGATGTGCCTCGGGATTCTTTGAGTGCCTCCGTTTATGTTTCTACTCGTGTGGGGGATTCTCTTGTTGTGGACCACATTTATTGGTCATGTCTTGTTACTATTCATGGTTTTGAGACCAGAGCAAACTTATTGTTACTCGGTACGGTTGACTTTGATATTATCTTGGTCATGGACTGGTTGTCGCCCCATTTTGCTATTTTTAATTGTTACGCCAAGACCGTGATGCTGGCTATGCCAGGTATTCCGCGTGTTGAGTGGAGTGGTACTTTAGATCACACTCCCAGTAGAGTTATCTCTTTCCTTAAAGCTCAACGTATGGTTGAGAAGGGGTGTGTCACGTATTTAGCTTATGTGAGAGATGTCAGTGTTGATACCCCTTCTATTGATTCAATCCCACTGGTACGGGATTATCCCGATGTGTTTCCAGCTGATCTTTCGGGCATGCCGCCCGATAGAGACATTGATTTTGGCATTGATCTGTTGCCGGGCACTCATCCCATTTCCATCCCTCCGTACCGTATGGCTCCTCCTAAGTTGAAGGAGTTGAAGGATCAGTTGCAGGAATTGCTTGATAAGGGTTTTATTTGCCCTAGTGTTTCACCGTGGGGTGCTCCTGTCTTGTTTGTGAAGAAAAAGGATGGTTCCATGCATATGTGTATTGATTATCGCCAGTTGAACAAGGTTACAGTGAAGAACCGTTATCATTTGCCTCGTATTAAGGATCTGTTTATCTAGCTTCAGGGCACACAAGTGTTTTCTAAGATTGACTTGCGCTCAGGTTACCATCAGTTGAATATTCGGGAGCCAGATATCCCGAAGACTGCCTTCGGGACTCGGTATGGCCAATACGAGTTCCTTGGTATGTCATTTGTTCTGACCAATGCCCCAGCAGCTTTTATGCATTTGATGTACAGTGTGTTCAGTACATATCTCGACTCGTTTGTTATTGTTTTTATTGATGATATTCTGGTATATTCCCGGAGTGAGGAAGATCATGAGCAGCACTTGAGGACCGTGCTTCAAACCATGAGAGAGAAGAAGTTATATGCAAAGTTCTCAAAATGTGAGTTTTGGTTGAGTTCTGTGGCATTCTTAGGCCACATGGTTTCGAGTGAGGGCATTCGGGTGGATGCGAGGAAGATAGAGGTCGTGCAGAGTTAGCTTACTACCCGTTACATGCCCTCCTCAGCTACAGAGATTCACAGTTTCCTTGGCTTGGCGGGCTACTACCATCGTTTTGTGGAGGGATTTTCATCGATTGCGGCCCCTATGATTAGATTGACCCAGAAGGGTGCCCCATTTCAGTGGACAGAGGAGTGTGAGGTGAGCTTTAAGAAGCTCAAGACAGCTTTGACTACAGCCCCAACTTTGATGTTGCCTACCGGTTCGGGGTCTTATATGATGCCTCAAGATTTGGCCTCGGAGCGGTGTTGATGCAGGACGGTAGGGTGATTGCCTACGCATCCAGATAGTTAAAGATACATGAGAAGAATTACCCTATCCACGACCTTGAGCTAGCTGCTATTGTTCATGCCTTGAAGATCTGGCGTCATTATTTGTACGGTGTGCCTTGTGAGATCTATACTGACCATCGGAGTTTGCAACACTTGTTCAAGCAAAAGGATCTAAATATGCATCAGAGGAGGTGGTTAGAGTTGCTAAAGGATTATGATATTACTATTCTGTATCACCCGGGAAGGCTAATATGGCGGCGGATGCCTTGAGTCACCGGACGGAGAGTTTATGGAGTTAGGCATATTTACCAGCTTTAGAGAGGCCTATGGTGATGGATGTTCAGGCCTTAGCCAGCCAGTTTGTGAGATTGGATCTTTCGGAGCCTAGTCGGGTTCTAGCTTATGTGGTTTCTCGGTCTTCCTTATTTGATCGTATCAGGGAGTGGCAGTATGATGACCCTCATTTACTTTTCCTTAAGGATAAGTTTCAACGTAGTGATGCCAGAGATGTGACCATCGGGTATGATGGGGTATTGAGGATGCAGGGCCGGATTTGTGTGCCCAATGTTGATGAAATTTAAGAGTTGGTTTTAGCAGAGGCCTATAGTTCCCGGTATTGCATCCATCCGGGTGCTGCAAAGATGTATCAGGACTTGAGGCAACACTATTGGTGGAGGCGGATGAAGAAAGATATAGTTGGTTATGTGTCTAGATGCCTCAACTGCTAGCATGTGAAGTATGAGCACCAGCGACCGGGTGGGTTGCTTCAGCAGATAGAGATTTCGGAGTGGAAATGGGAGCGGATCACCATGGACTTTGTATCTGGACTCCCACGGACCTTGAAGAAGTTTGATGCCATTTGGCTTATTATGGATCGGCTGACCAAGTCCGCTCACTTTATTCCCGTGTGTACCACTTATTCATTGGAGTGGTTGGCGGAGATTTATATTCGGGAGATCGTCCATCTGCATGGTATTCCAGTTTCTATTATTTCAGACAGAGGTACTCAATTTACATCGCGGTTCTGGAGAGCCGTGTAGAGGAGCTAGGTACTCGGGTGGAGTTGAGCATAATATTTCACTCCCAGAAGGACGGACAGTCCGAGTGCACTATTCAGATTCTTGAGGATATGCTCTGTGCGTGTGTGATTGAGTTTGGAGGGTCTTGGAATCAGTTCTTGCCATTGGCGAAGTTTGCTTACAATAACAATTATCAGTCAGCATACAGATGGCACCGTATGAGGCTTTATATGGTAGGAGGTGTAGATCTCTGGTGGGCTGGCTTGAGTTGGGTGAAGCCAAGCTATTGGGCACAGAGTTGGTTCAGGATGCATTGGAGAAGGTTAAGGTGATTCAGGATAGACTCTGTACATCCCAGTCCAGACAGAAGAGCTATGCAGACAAAAAGGTTCGTGATGTTTCATATATGGTCGGAGAGCGGGTTCTGCTTCGGGTTTCGCCTATGAAGGGCGTCATGTGGTATAGGAAGAAAGGGAAGTTGAGTCCGAGGTTTATTGGCCCTTTTGAGATTTTGAGACGAGTTGTGGAGATTACTTATGAGCTTGCCTTGCCTCCCATCTTGGCCGGGGTTCAACTGGTATTTCATGTTTTGATGCTCCGGAGATATCACGGTGACCCGTCGCACGTGTTGGACTTTAGTTCAGTCCAATTGGACAAGGATCTATCCTATGTTGAGGAGCCAGTGGCCATATTGGACGGGCAGATCAAAACGTTGAGGTCGAAGAACACTGCTTTAGTAAAGGTTCAGTGGAGAGGTCAGCCGGCCGAGGAGGCGACTTGGGAGACCGAGCGGGATATGCGCAGCCAGAACCCTCATCTTTTCACTACTTCAGGTATGTCTTTATGCCCATTCGAGGACGAACGAATGTTTATGTGTAGGAGGATGTGACTACCCGGCCGGTCGTCTAAATAATTTACTCCCGATCCCTTATTAATTGCTTTCCCCAAGTCTATTTATACTAATTTGAATTGCCGGGATGTTCGATTTTGAGTTTCGGAGAGTTTTGGGATACTTAGTCCCTGAATGAGAGCTTAAGTGTGGGAAGTTAAACATAGTCGGAACAGTGTGAAGACGGCCTCAGAATAGAAATCTGATGGTTCCGTTAGCTCCATTAGGTAATTTCGGGGTTGGGAGCGTGTTCGGAATGTGTTTTGGAGGTCCGTAGCTGATTTAGGGTTGAAATGCCGAAGTTTGAATTTTTGAAGTTTCCAGTCCGGTAGTGAGATTTTGATTCGAGGGTCGGAATGGAATTCCGAAAGTTGCAGTAGCTCCATCATGTAATTTGGGATGTGTGTGTAAAATTTCAGGTCATTCGGACGAGGTTTGGTTAGGTTTTTTATCGAAAGCGTGTTTTGATAGAATTTGATGTTCTTAGGCTTAAATCATTGATTAATTCGAGTTTCCGACATTGTTTTATGTGGTCTAAGGGTTGGTACAAGTTTGAATGAAGTATTAGATTTTATTGGTGCTTTTGGTTGAGGTCTCGGGGCCTCAGGATGATTTCGGATGGTTGACGGATGGCTTTTGGAAGTTGGGAGATATCAAATTTTTGCTGCTTCTAGTATTTTTGCATCTGCAACATGGGAACTGCAGATACGGCGTGGAGGACCGTAGAAACGAAGTGGTATTTTTCTTCAGGAACCGCAGATGTGGTGCAATTTCTGCAAAAGCGGAACCGCTCCTGCGGTTAGTGGTCCGCAGATGCGGAAGCTGGCACTTTAGTGAAAGTCGTAGATGCGACAAATGTTCCGCAGAAGTGGGACCGCAGATGCGGAATTCACCGGTCAGAAATAGTGATTTCGAGGGTTTAGTTTCAAAAGTGTGAAAATCAAATAGGAGTTCGGGAGAGGGCGATTTTGAGAGGAATTTGAAGAGGAGATCATTGGGTAACATTTACTTAACCCTTTTTGGTAGAAATTGGGGGAAAAATTCTTAAACCTTTGATTGAGGATTTGAGGAGTCATTTGGACTCCGATTTCAGTGTTGTTGTTATGTATAGACTCGTGAGAGTACGATGGTTCTGAAAATGTAAAAATTTGTCCGATTCCGAGACGTTGGCAATAGGGGTGTTTTGGTCATTTTACCTAAATTCACGTCTTAGCTTTAAATTAAATAGTAGAATTAGTTGCTTGAGATGTTATTTATGATATGAAATTGAATTGAATAGATTTGGGCCATTAGGAGTCGGATACTCGTGGCAAACGTGTGGTTTCGAGTTGATTTGGAGCCGGTTTGAAATAAGTGGCTTGTCTAACCTTGTGTGGGGGACCTTTACCCTTAGGATATGATATTTGGTAATTGAATGCATGTACGTGAGGTGACGAGCGCATACTTGAGCTAATTGTTGAAGAATCCGTTTTTACTTAAAATGTTTAGACTGAGCTTCTTTCTTATCTACTGTATTTTATTTGCAATTATAGATTGTGTTAGCAATCAAAGCATGCTTAGTTGTTCTAAATTGCCTATTCGCTCAAGTTGCTTTGTTTGCATTACGTGAAGCATGTGAGGCTAGAACTACCTGGTGCCTTGTATTTTTTAGCTTCATTTACGAAAATCTTCATGTTGTGACTGCATATTTACATTGGGACTACGGATGTGGGATTCCGGTAGCTCCCCCCCCCCCT